>JZKD02S1827981.1:525559-542016 GCA_000966675.3 Picea glauca | reverse complement strand
CCCCTATCTTGTATAATCTATAACCACTATAAATTCTACAAACAATAAACCATACTACAAAGACCTAATTTTTAAACTTTGTATCTTTGAACCCTTATATTCCCTATTATACTTGGTCAACGCTTGTCATACCTAAGACTTATTTTACCCCTATAACCTCTATACCCACTAACCCCTCCAATATGTCTCACTCTAATTCCTATAAACCCAATCCCTACATGCATCGTCAATTCACCAGATATCCTATGGGGTGCATGAGTCATTAAAATCCCTAACTTCCATCACCCAAACCCTTAGTGAACTAAAACCCCTAACTTTCATCACCAATATTCATCCTTATATTATCCATAGGGGAATGGAAAACCACTAACCCCTCTAATATATTTCACACCTAATTCCTATAGCCCAATCTCATAATCTTTATAACCCTTGAAAATTATATCATAACCAATTTAAATGTCATTCTCTATCAAAAAAGTACCCTAACCCTTGTCCCCAATAACCCTTAATCCCTAAATTATATAAATGCTAACCCTTGTAATCTCTAACCTCAAACTTTTATAACCCCTTATCCCTAGCACATGTAATTGATATGATCCATAACCATTATAATTTGTGTCACATGTTTCTTCCTTAACCTCTATAAAAATTAATCCCTAACCCTTATATTCCATAACAATTATAAGGATTACCAACTAATAACTATATACACTAATGTATGGAACCCTAAAATCATAACCTTTATAACCCTCAATCGAGACCATAACCATGAAACCCATGGGAAACATAGAGCACCCACAAAATTTTAGGATATGCCACAATCAACACAATTCATGGCCCACTAAATTCTACATTACACCACGATCTCTAAGAAAACCATGACCAATCACCATATTAGAGACCAGATATAGGAAACTCCATAGTGAACCACAACATCCAAGATAACCACAACCATATATCATAGTTGATAATACATCTTAAAAACACATGACAAGAACACACCACCCACCACATTCTAGGCTACACCATGACAAGCACGGACCACCAAATCCCTAATGCATGTTGCATTATAAGTGACACATATTCCACGTGCATTTTTCTGCATGGGCATCATTCATGAAGATGCTATGATGAATGTATTTTGCATTTGGTACAAAAAATAAGGTGAAACACATTCCCTTAAACCATACCTCCCCATCATCTTAACAACTAACCCCACCATTACATACTTAGCATCTTAGGACCTCCATCTCAGATACTGACAATACAAATGGAGATCACGACTAGGCATTTTATGGAAGATCTAAACGTTATTCATACGGATATTATGATGAGATTCTATGTTTGTACGTTGAGAGGAATTTCAACACATTAATGGTTTTGTAAAGATTGTCCAAGGGTTGTGTCTTCAATTTCAAGTTTCATCAAAGACTTTTGTGGGATTTTTTGATTGTGAGTAGGCTCTTGAAGAATTATACGACGAGGATTTCTTTCTTCAAAATTGCATGGAAATAAGGAAGAAACTTGATGACACTTTGCAAGCCTATCAAATAATCCCATGGATATGCTTTTCAATAAGTTGGTTGAAAGGAATAAGGCAATAAATTTTTGTTCGATGTTGTAGAAAAGAAATACCTTCAAAGTAATGATCAACCCATCATCTTATCTAAAGATTTGTCAAAGCATCATGTAGTAGGGGAACAACCCCTAGTCACCTCCACCCCTACAACGAGCCCCACTTCTACCAAAGGATTTGGGCCCCTATCTTATGAAGATGCCATTGCTGCACTAGAAGAACAATTGCATGACAAGTATGAGGAAGAGGTTGGCCATGTTTTTGGTGATCTAATCAAATCTATGTTTGAACACATTCTTGAGATTGAATAAATATGGTTTGATTCCCCTTTGAATTTTATGGTGGTAATATGATCCAAACGAGTCCTCATGAGGAAAACCCATTATTTCTAGATTGCAAAATCAACCTAGACAATGAGTTCTATGAGCATTCCATGGCCATTTTCAACCCAAAAATGAACCCTCCCATTATCAAAAACTAGATTTGCGATGGTCCCTCAAGTTTCATGGACAAGTCAAATGAGGGATGTGTTCCCTTGGCATATGAAGATACTGTTGCTTCCCTATAAGAATAACTTTCTATAAGTTTTGGAGCCAATTGGAAGGATGGAATAGACATATAAATAAGTTTGGCTTATTGTTCTAATTCAAATATACTAGAAGATCAATTAGAATCTCTAGATGCTGGTGGAAACGATGGACATGAATACATCTCTGGTGTCTCTGAGAGGCATACTCTTTGGTTTTTGTGAGAGGCATACTCTTTGGTGTCTGTGAGAGGCATACTAAGATTACCATTGAAGAGATGGAAGAGGACTTCCCATGTCTTGATATGTGTACTACAAAAGACCAATAAGCAAATGGAAATAGTGACCATGATCTCTTTGGTGTCCTTAATATTGAGAACAAGGAGTTTGGACAGTTTCTTGAGGTCAAAAAAGTGTATGTTGATCTTATTGATTCTCTTAGTGAAAACATTTATTTACAAATCAACAATAGCGGGTCTTATATTGTATATTCTGAAGGATCTCCTACTTATTATATATGTGTTGGTCGAAATGGTGAAGAATGCATGCCTTCTCTGGTTGAAAGTTTGGTCTCCCAATCATGAAATCCTCTCCATAAACTTGGTGGCGATGAAACCTTAATGTTGCATGTTGACCAATGAATGACAATGGAGGAGCCCTAGAAACAAAAAGAAATGAGGATCATGATATTCCTAACACCCTAGGGTTGACATGGTAGTCAGGGTTAAACAAGGAGAAGTCAACATTGCACTCATGTGTCTCAATCTTCAAATATTCAAGGTTTTTAACAAGGAGGCATGCCATCAAGTTTATACCTTTAAATTCCTTGGTAATAACTTACCTTGGACACTTGAACCTCATATGGCATCAATTCAATTGATTTAGAAGGATTCCTTATCTTTTGTTCATGATGTATTCTAGCAGGTATACCCTAAATTCCCATCATTGTTTCAAAGTTTGGAAAAAAAGACTTGGAGGGTCAACAAAAAAAGAATATGCATCAGTCATACAAGGATATAAATACTCAGGAGATGTCTAGGAACAATATACTAAATAGTTGCAAATCCTCTCATGGAAAACAATTCATGCATGGAGACATCTTAGAGCTATTGTGGAAGGATTCTTTTCCTGGAAAGTTTGATTATGCCACCATGAACTTAGAAAATGTTCACCATTTTCTAATGCTTTAACACAACACCAAGATCTGGCTTCCAGGAACTTTGGTGTCAAATTAATATTAGATGAAGTATTGTCTAGAATTCTTAGGAGACATCAGATTGATGAAATGTTGGAAAATTTAGGGTTATCCCTTGAGGATGAATGGTCTGAATGTGTCCTTTATGGTACAGGAAAAATCACAAGGATTCTAGAAAGATTTGAAGTTGAAAATGTGACATTTTCTTACAACCCATGTGACCAAGGGAAGATTACAAATTACATCATTCGTGTGCTAAAGTTTCAACCTTTTACTCTGGGATAAAAGAAAAATTTGAAGATACATGTATATGAACAACAATATGATGGTAACAAGACATAAATTCTCAGAAGGCAAGAGGAAATTATGTGGTATGATAGAGTTTACAAAAACCCTCTTCAAGAGTGGATATAAATATCTTGTAGCATATCATTTGCATTGTTGCATCCACCTGATGGAATCTTTCATTCATAGATACTTAATTTACTATTCATGCCAACAATGATAGAGATTCCAACATACAAGCATTCAGACTTTGGTGTTTCCCTATTTTTCATAATAACTAAGCACATGGGAAAGGGACATTGTTCTTTTGAGGAGCTAAGATGGTTTCATTGGCTCACTGCTTGCATTTGGTTGCATGGTTGTATTTGGATGCATGGCCATCATTCATGAAGATGTTAAGATGAATTGTTTTTTCATTTAGTATAAAAAATAAGGTGAAACGCATTCCATTAAACCCTAACTCCCAATCATCTTAACAACTGACCCCACCATTACATACTTAGAACCTTAGGACCTCCATCTCAGATACTAACAATACAAATAAAGGTCACAACTAGGGAAGAGGGAACTGAGGTGGCTAAGGTGGAGGATGTGATTCCTCGACCCAAGGAGAATAAATGGTAGAAAGGTAAAGGTGGCTTATACATGTCAAAAGGGAGTGAGCAATTGAGAGTAAAGTACATTGTTAAGTAACAAATACGAGAGGTGTTATTGATTCGTATTCCATCGATGGATACAAAATTGTAAAGGCTAAGGCATAGGTGAAAGTTATTGACAATGGGATAAGTGATGTTGTTGTTGTTGTCCATTATTGTTGTTTTCCATTACCTTGACTCACTCCATCCAATAAATGACAAATTGTTTAATTACCTTGACTCACTCCATCCAAAAAGGACAAATGGGACAAGCCATTATTCAAAGGCCACAATTACATATTGGTTGGATTAATGGTGAATGGACATTGTGGTTAAGTGGACATTGCATGGGATTCATTATGAAATTTCTAATTTTCACATCTCCCAAGGTATCTTCACAACTCCTGAGTTCTTTCACAACTCCTGATGCAATCTTACAACTCTCAAGGAATTGGTCAGAATGGCATAGGCAGTTTGGGGATTCTTCATTGGTCATTTGAGGAGTTCTTGGAGGGATCTATTAAAGGGGAATTTTCTTTTATTCACCCAAATTGGTTTTAATATCTCTAGTTTATAGGAGTGTAGGGGTGTTCAAAGATTATACTATATGAGAATAAAGATATGAGGAATGGCCAATATGGATATTGATCCTTATTTACTAAATGAGCAATGTATTAATGAAGAGCTTTGTGTGCATTTAAAACTGTAAAATTCCCACTCAATTATTTTTGGACTTTTTCTTGGTTTTACTGTGTTGCCCTTTCGTCAAACAATTTGCCACTGGAATGTTTATAGAGGTTGTTATGAATTTACTCATTGTTGTAGCAATTTTATACGAATTCATGAGTGTGGACTTTTGAAAAACACTTGGACTGTAGGATATTTCACACTGTTTGACTGCCCAATTTGCAGTTATGGTATTTTAGATGGATTTTTGAAGTGTTTTAGATGGTTGGCATATATTTCATGTGCCATCACTATTCTCTTTCAACACAGAAAATATAAATGATAGCAGACATAATGGGAACCAAAATCACAATCATTGAATAAGGGAAACATAACAGAAACACTACAACATATTTTCTGACCATATTTGCAATATCCCTCTGATAAGATTGTGACCTGGAAAACCCTAGGAACAAAAGTTCAAATTCAAATATTCCCTAACTCAAATCTACAGAATATCTAATTCAAACATGGTGCCCTAGATTGAATATATAGAATATATCATTCAAATGATGATGCATGTGTGCCCTAGACTTTTCAGAATGAAATTTTGAAAAGGACAGAGTGAGGAAACTTTACCAAAACGGAAGCCATTATTGGTCTACTTCGCTTCTTTGTCGCTCTTTGTCTCTATGGCTCCTTGTTGGGGTCACTGCGTCTCTTTTTACACCTCTATCTCTCTATGGCAGGCCACAATATCTATCTCTTTGTCATTTGGTAGTTAGGTGGTCGTCTCTGTCTGCCTTTGTGGATCGTTTGGCAGGGGATGCAGGGTTGAGGGTTTTGTTTGGCAGAGGATGCAAGGGTTGGGTGAATGATAGTGGGGTTAGTCGAATGGCGTTGAGTGAATGTGCATGAATGGGGTCGAGTTCTTTGTGAATGGGGTTAAGCGTCAGGTTTTGTTTGAATGGAGAATGCAAATGAGGTCGAGTTCTCTTTGAGTGGTGAATGTGAATGGGGTCGGGTTCTATGAATGGGAATGATTTCGGGGCTATGCTTGTACCATACATATAACATATATATGTTACATATGTATGTTATATATTTGTAACATATATATGTTACAAATATACAACATATATATGTTATATATTTGTAACATATATATGTTATATATGTAACATACATATAACATATATATGTTTACAATATATAAAATATATTCATTTTATAAATATTTTTTATATTTTATGTCATATTTTATATAATATGTTATATGTTATATGAATATATTATATAATATATAGTTTTTGTTCATTATATCAACAAGTGCCCCTGGTGCAAATCTTGGTGGTAGTAGCAAATATTTAAATGAGAACTTTGAAGAGTGAAGTGGGGAAATGTTCATTGTGAACATCACTCGGACATGGGTTATTCGATCTTAAGAGATGGTGAATCCTTGTATCAAGGGTGCACTCTGCATGAACATAAAAAGAGAATTGGGTTAATATTCCCAAACTAGGACATGGTGGTGGATGAAAATGTTAGGAAATATGGAGATGTCATCGAGGGCCTGGGAAGAGTTATCTTTTCTTTTTAACGACATTCCCACCCTTAAATCAGTTCAACCAGAGATAGGGTTCAACACCTGGAAGAGCACCACACATCTTGCAGTGTTTGGTGCCCCTCACTGGCCATTGAAAATATGGAGAACCGATTACCATCCATGCCCGATCTTACTCATATTTGCCTCCTTGGATTTTTCAATGCCCACTAGGTTAGCAATCTTGATGAGAGAATATCTACCTTGGGCTACTTGTTTTCTCTTGGATATGGACCAATTTTTTAGTGCTCTAAGAAGAAACAAGTTGTTATTCTCTTCTCCACTAAAGACAACTATGCTAGTGAAGTCCATGTCAGGAAGCATCTTCCCTAGATATAGATGATGCTTGATCAAATTGGTCTTCCTCCACAAACTCATTCCACCTTTGTGACAATCAAAGTACCATTGAGCTTATTCATAATCCAATGAAATATAAGAAGACAAAACACATCGATATTTGGATGCACTAAATTTGGCAACTTCATGCTCAAGAACAACTTGTGCCAATATTTGTTCCTTTAGTAGATCAACAAGTAGATATCTTCACCAAATATCGTTTAGATATCACCTTCACCAATATAATGACATGCATCAGTATAGGAGCATTTCCATTAAAGGGCCCTTTAGAGGTGATATTTGGCGTCAAAGTGGCATATGGAGTACACCATTATGAGATTTTGTGCACTAAGGATGGGTCTCATGGATTTGACCATGTTCATGGGAAAAAAATAAGTGTCTTAGTCCTAAATGAATCTTATAGGGTTTGAGGGTCATGAGAAAGTCCTTAAACCACCACAAGGGGCGTCTACGAGGACTATTTTCCCTTTCAATAAGATATTATAGCCATTAATTGCACAACAAGGGTGGGTCTTAAGGCAATGAATGTTCAAGGGAGGAACTTTAAAGATTTAGACCATAAATAAAACTTATTTGGCTCATGGGCCATGAACAAGGTCTGAAACCATGAGACAATGCGTCTAAATGATATCTTTGGCCTTCAAGTGGAATATGGGAGTCAAACTATACAAATATTAGTTTTGTTCAATGCATCTATACATATTGTCTGAGCCCCTTGTTCATCCAATTGATAGTTGGGTTAGCTTTAAGTCACCCTAGTATTTCATCCCATCATATGGATAGTCCTTGATATGTATCATCAGCTGATCTAATGTGTGAAAAAATCAAGGCGAAACACATTCCCTTAAACCCTATCTCCCCATCATCTTAAAAGAAAACACATAGTACTATCCCAAAGGCACAATTCCACCATTATTAATTGTGACAGGAGATGATTTGTTTCTTTAGCACCATCAATAGCATCTAGGCCCACCCATAGTAGGTCATAGCAAGGAATTTCTCTACATGCATTGTCAATTCACCAGATATCCTGTGGGGTGCATGAGTCATTAAAACCCCTAACTTCCATCACCCAAAACCTTAGTCAACTAAAACCCCTAACTTCCAGCACCAATATTCATCCTCATATTATCCATAAGGGAATGGAAAACCACTAAACCCTCTAATATATTTCACACCTAACACCTATAGCCCAATTGCATAATCTTTATAACCCTTGAACATTATATCATAACCAATTTAATTGCCATTCGCTATCAATCAAGTACCCTAACCCTTGTCCCCAATAACCCTTAATCCCTAAATTATATAACTTCTAACCCTTGTAATCTCTAACCTCGAACTCTTATAACCCCTTATCCCTAGCACATGTAATTGATATGATCCATAACCATTATAAGTTGTGTAACATGTTTCATCCTTAACCTCTATAAAAAATAATCACTAACCCTTACATTCCATAACAATTATAAGGATTATCAACTAATAACTATATACACTAATGTATGGAACCCTAAACCCATAACCGCTATAACCCTTAACCCTTTTCATCCCTAATGTTTAACCCATATCCCTTATAATTTGTAACCCCTGTAACTATCATTTTTAATACTATTATGTACAACCACTATTACCGAGTAACCATCTAACCCCTAAGAACCTATGGCCATTAACCCTTATAATCACTATAATTTGTTTCCCCAAACACAGTTGACTCATAACCACTATAATTTTTAGAATCCCAAACCCCTAAATGCTTGAAAATTTAACCCTAATCTTTAACCATTATAACCCCAAACATGTACATTAACTATTACATCTATCCATTATTAGTACTAGTCTATCACCTACATTAACCCTAATCACTAACCTCTATAATTTCTAACTTATAAACCCCAAATAGCTAAAGCCTAACTTATTAACCCTATGCACCTAATACCTATATCTTACAAACATTAATCCTTATAATACTCAAACCATATAACCACTTTACTCCATAACACTATAACCCTTATCATCCCTAATGTTGGAGCCGCCCTTGTTTTATTTTTACCCTTCACAATTTTCATTTTTTTGTTACTTGAATTTTAAAGATGGTCTTTTGATTTTTCCCGAGACTTTGAAAACTCTACAACCTTATTACATAAGAAGAGATGCTTTTCCACTCTCATAACAAATCCACTTTTGTAAGAATTTCGTTCCCTTTGTTTTACTTTGGGATATCGCAAGTCGGATACTATAACTCATGAATTCACACGTCTCAAGTCACGAAACGGCGAAGTCGTTTTAAATTCTCACTCAAGACAGTAACCAGGGTAAAATCTTAACTCAATGATTAGACGTCGTCGGGGTTTCACTCCTCGGCATTCGCCAAGTTTAATTTTTTATTTCTACGGCTCCGAGAGCCGAGATCACGAGGTTCTTTCAGGCTAACCCTAGTCAAGGACTAAAGGAAAAAAGGCTAACCATGGTTAAAATCTGTTCTCGGCGTTTCTCCACTCAGCACTATCTTTTCGAAAGTTATGGCGCCTAAAACCCCGACTCACGAAGTCATGATGTAATTATAACCTGATTAATTAATCGCCTAATCCAAGTTTTCTTCCCTTTAATTGAGTCCTAACTATCACCATCTCGCGGTTTCGCGACTTGGCGTACTAATCTCCTAAAAATGGATCTTCGAAGTTCCAAGTTGCGATAAAGCAAATAAAACGATTATGAAATTAATTATGCCTCAAATCCTGATTACATTTGATTAAACTAAACTCGGTCCTCGCGGTCTCGGGAGTTGGAAACTCAAAATGTTAACAGAAAATTTAAGAGATAACGAATAGCGAGAAATTTATTTACATGGACAGATTTGGATTAATTAAGTTTAATCAAGACTTATCCTAAGTTTCGATGTTTGTACGATTCTCGAAGGAACATTTTCATTCCATGCGCCAACTGACTTTTAAACCACCAAAATTTATGACATTAATGGGAAGATAGGGTAAATCTATGTGTAAGATTGGATTTTTACAGCATAAATTTATTTCTAATTTCGAATTGGCAGGCTTGTTTTGAAAGGTACCATTTTTTCAAATATATGTTAGAGCTGCGTTTCATTATGCATTTTTCATAGCATGTGGAGCTCATCGTTTCTGAGTTAATTACTTTCTGCATGTATACGCAGTTCTATCGTAGGAGAGAGAAAACGCAAACTTCAGCTATGGCTCCGCGGAAAGAAGCAAAGGCGAATGTCGAGGTCGCGGGACAAGGCTCAGACAATGTCTCCGATAATTCACCCCGAAGTGTCGACTCGATCCCCGACTGGTCATTTGTGTCAAATGTTCTGCAAGCAGAATTGGTAGATTATTCAGACGACTCCGACGACAACGAAAGGGATGATATACACACCAAGTACAAGATACTCGTCTAATCCGGGATGCACAGAGTAGCAACCAGGCCACGGTTTCTTCCGTATTACGACATGATCCAATGGGCATTGGACCATGTCGACTTACCTACCAGGACGACCATGAACAGCCAGGGAGTCACTATCAAGACCTTTAGGCCCGAGCATCTACAAACCATGTATAAGCTACCCGCGGTGTCTGAATATACATATGGTGTTGAGTTCCTGGAGGAATTCAAAGAGAAAGAGTGCACCCAGTATGACAAAACCATGCTCGGTTTGATAAAGGATTGGGTTTTGTGCACCGGGAAATTCAGAGAAAATGACCAGGGAGTTTATTCTATCACTTCTTTGGAGCCACAGTATAAATATGTGGCCATGATGACATGCCAGCTATTTGGGAGAGAGGACACATCACATTTTTTCATTGCGTGGGTGCCTCTGATGTTTCGGGTCGCAGAAGGTTGCTCTTTTAATTGGGCAAAGATACTCTCTGATAGCCTGGCCAACCGGGTCACAGAGTATCGGGAGCAAAAGTAAAATGGGAGGCCTTCCTCATTCTTCATGTCGACATATATTATGGATGAAATATGTTCCATGCTACCCTTCCCATTGATGAGCTGGGGCTGGACTCCAGCCCAAGAGAAACCCATAGATGTATATCATGACAAACTATGGGAGAATAAAGCAGAAAAGTTCACATATGAAATTTTTAACTGGGTGATGGTGCCCCTGCATATTGCCATTTTTGGGCACCCACCACCTCATATCTCAGACAACATTGCAACAAATCTAAGTGGCATAGCGGATTGGTACCTGGAGGCAGAGTTTTCATATTTCAGAGTTTTCAGGGCTTCTGTTCCCCCTCATGCGCTGCCATTGTTCATTCCCAACAAGCTATCTTGTCGAGAGGTCGCCTGGCAAACGGTAATTGGCGGGGTGAGAAAAGAACTCAAGGGATACTCAAAGAAGGTATGGCCTTCTTTTCCCATTCGGCTGAATTCTTATTCTTTGTTAGATTTCGGGCATGCCAAAGTCGAGGCTGCAGCCCTGGAAGACCTAAGTTTGGTCTCCATCGAATTTAAGAAACATGATCCAAAGAGGGTTGTGAGCAACCATTTAGCTCATTGTTGGCTCAAGAGATTTGAGCATGAAATTTCACCCTCGAACGATGTTTTCCAAGGGGCGAGGTCTTATGAAGAAGTGCTAGCCCGAATCTAATCATTAGCACCCGAAGACACAACATCGGTATTGAAATTCCAGGAACATAGACGAAGTTGTCTCCCTATTGTGTTGGGAGGTTCGGTTGTTTCCAAGACAAAATAGAAGGATGATAAAGGTTCTGAAGACGCAATTCCTAACCTTGGAAAACACCAGGAAGGGGAACAAATGAGGAATCCCAAAGCAGAAGAGAAAACTTCAGACCCACCAAGGAAACAAAATCCAGAGACTGAAACAAAGACTCTAGGAATGCCAAAGAAGCAGAATCTTGTCGATACTCCAAGAAAATCGGAAAAAAAAATAGGAGATCCCATCACCTCGGTCACACCCTTGCAGTCAGCACAGGGAAATGTCAGCGAGGGATGGATATTTAATGAAGAACTGAGGCTCGTAAGAGCAGAAGAACTCCCTCCAAATGAGTTCTTATTTGATAAAAAGACGAAGGCGGTAGTGAAAAGAGAGTTCTATCAAGAGGGAGGGTCCACTGCAAAAAAATATAAAATCATGACCAATGGCAAAGATAAGAAAAGTGACCAACTCGCCACTGAAATCGTAGGAACGCTGGGGACGTATGCTTCGGCAAATCAATTCTCAGTTGGTCTTTTGAAAAACCAACTAAAAAGGAAGAATCGCCTAATCAGGACCCTTGAGGCTAGATTGGCTACAGTCGCGGAGAACGCTAAAGGTCAGGTGAGCATGGAGATAGAACAGGCCAGAGTGGCCAACAAAAATGAAATAGAGATGCTCAAGGCCAAGCTTGAGCAAGAACAGTTGGTGGTCCGAGATGGTAGAGCGTAGGTGAGCCAACAGAGAAATCTGATTGAACAGTTGCAGGCTCGGGTAGAAATCGGCGAGAGCAGAGAAATAGACATCGGAATATTTAAATCCTGAGCCAGCGAGATTCAGAGCAAAAAAATTTCGACACAATAGAATTTGCTTGCCAGGATAGGAGAGATCCAGGACAATTGTCTGTTGGTGAATGAGGTTTCCAAGAACCTGACTTCCAGGGAAAGGGAGGCCAAAGTTGCTCAGGTCGCTTTCTAGGATGCAGTAATAGCCACAAATAACAGGGTTTCGGCAGGTTCTCCTAGGCTTGCCATCCCAGAACAAACTAGAGGAAATATTTTGTTGAAAGATTGGGAGCATAACATTTCCCTGAGCAAGCAACAAGCCCAAAAGGTAACCAATTCTTTAGAAGAAGATTTTAATTCCATAGACGGCGAGCTGTTGGGTATTGACAGTCGAGGCGATGCAGAAGCATTGATGCAAATGAATGTGGAACAGATCTCACTTGATCTGAAAGAAAAGGATGAGAGAGATTCGATCAACATCTCTCATATGGATACGGTGGACATGGCCAAAGTTGATAAGCACATGATCAAACCCAGCGCACAGCTAAGTGCCCTTGACATCATCGGTGCGCAAATGGAGGACAAGTTGTAACAGTTAGCTCGAGAATGTTACTTCGTCGAGGCCAGCTATCAAGAAGAGCCTTCACAGCTCATATCTCAGCTTGTAGAAAGATGTAACGCCTGCACCGAGTCCGCGTGAAGACGATCACCTGGCACTAAGTGACTACAGAGTAGGGGACATGGAGCGATTGCTCTCTCCTCTGTCATAACTAAAATTTTGTGACCCTTAAGATTCTACCAGCTTTGTAAAAATTGTATAAATATACCCCAGAGAGAAATAAACAGGGCTGGACCCTTTTTGAGATTTTGTAATAGAGTTTTTGCATTGAGATTTAATACAAGCAGATCTGAGATTCTCAATTCCGTCACTTCTGTATTACAAGTTTGCTTTCTTGTTCCTCACTTTTCATTTTCAATTCATATTCGTAATGGATGTGCTTCATTATAATTTAGTACTACCACTACTATAATGAATAAATTTGGGTTTTCTGTAATTGTTTATTGCCTTTCCTCTGCACCAGCTATCAGTTGTGTAAGACCAATTTGCAGTTTTGGAATTCTACATGCATTTTTTGCTACATTGGTTATTTTCTTAAATATTTTCTTCTTCCATTTACTTCGTAAGATTTTCTTCTGGTAGGAACCTGACACTGTAAATGGCTTTATGTTTTTCCCCCATCTCTCCCCTTTGATTAAAATATAATACAGTTACGGGAATGAGCCTTAGATTTGCATACATCGTTAATACTGTGACCGTGAATTCTCTTTTATAAGACTAAGTTGAGACAACACTCAATCTTTCTTAACAGTTCTCTTACCTCTACTATTCCCCTATGATAGTTCCTACACCAACTCAACCTAACATTGAACCTGAATTATTGAATCAAACGCACATCACCTTGAACCTTTTCAACACTATCCTTAAAACAGCCACTAACCGGGCCGAGCTTGAACAATCATGGGTAGCCACTGAACAAGACATAACTATCTAGGAGCAATTTGAAGCCAGACAACCTCAACGAAGAAATCTCCCTTAGACTCTTTCTCCGAAGGTTGACATTTTCCCCTTCTCCTTATCCTAACCAATTTCAGATGCCTTGACACTGTGCTTTTGAGCCTTAAGTACAAACTCAGGAACATCATCTTTCTGGCGCAATTGTCGGGGAATGAAGTTACGAAATCTTTTTCCCTGGGAAAACGACAAATTGTTTTTCGTTGAAAGTGTTACCCTTTGATGGTGAACAAAGAGTACACACCTTTTAAGGATTTTTATCTTTCACTTGGAGACTCCATGAAAAAATAAACTGGCATTCACTCGAAGGAATACCAGAAAAAACCTGGATGGTGAGCAGATTACGCCCGTTACCGATCCCAAAAAAATTCTGAAGGCGAGAGGCTCTTTCAATCCTACCACTTTTGTTTACCAACTTGCAATCCCATCACCGAAGGCCGAGAGTCCTTCTGAACCTTCGACCTCATTCAGTCCTTGCTTTGACCCTAAACATTCAACGCCAATCTGCTCCGAAATTAGGAGTGATATTCATCCAATAGTCCCCTTAGTACAGAGGGGAGAGGGTCCTCTTGAAGGTTCGTCGGTTTTTAAAAGACCGTCTTATCTTCAATTGAATTTCCCGACTTCTCCAAATCCTGAAGAGTGTGTTACACACTCATTTCCCGCACCCATCGATTTTCTCGATTTCATCTCTTGCAAGTCCGAGGAGCCAACTCCTCGTGTTCCTTATTCTTCCTCATCAGAATCTCCTATTAGTGAAGAAAATAAAAGGTCCCTTTTATTTTTTGAAAACCCCCTTTATAACTTTCCACAAACAACGATGGCAGCCGCTGGAGGAGGAGGTGGAGGGTTTATAGGAGGAGGAGGAGGGTTTGGAGGAGGTGGAGGAGGTGTCCCTCTAAGAGGAGGTGGAGGAGGAGTCCATGAAGGAGGAGGTGGAGGTCAAGGGCCTCCCCCCCCTCCCAGATTTTTTGTGAAAGTCACAGCCCGATATGCCCCTTTGGTGTTGCCCATCCCCCTACACGATCTTCCAGAAAACTACATAAATAATTTACCGAAATTCACTGGGGAGGGAGATTTGACCGCCGCTGAACATATTAACTTCTTTGACCAATTCGCAGATATCTTCGGTATCGAGCACGAGGATGTATATTCAATACTCCTTGTCCAAACTTTTGAGGGTCAGGTCTGAACTTCATTTCGGAGCTTTCCCACAGCTTCTATCCCTTCATATGATGCTTTGGAAGATGCTTTCCTCAGACAATGGGGCGAGCGAAAAGATCATCTCTATTATCTAACCGAATTTGGGGCTTTGAAGAAAAAGAACTCAGAATCAGTCATGGAATTCATTCTGATATTCAAAAAACTATACAATAAAATCCCAGCTGAATTCAAACCCTCTCAACCTGCGGCCAAGGTCACCTTCGCCGGAGCTTTCGAGCCGGATTTCGCACTACTTTTATGAGAGCGAAGGGGAGCCACCTTAAACCTCATGCAGGACGATGCAGTAGAGATAGAATCTAACATGATGGCTTCGGGTAAACTTAAGGCTAGAGTAGAAACTGGAAACTGGGAGCCCAAATGATTTAGAGAACAAGAAGGCCCTTCAGAGTCCAATAGAGCCTCCGACGATAGAGTGGATGACATGGCTAGAGTGATTAAAGAATTGTCAAATAAAATAACCTGGATGGAACTTGAACAGTCCAAGTATGACTCTTACCCCAAAAAGGATTTCAGAAAAAATCAAAACCCTCCAAATCAACCAAGACCAATAAAAAAGGAAGATAAAAAAATACAAGATCCCTTGAAAAATGAAAATTTTATAGGAGCTAACGATTTTCAAGACTTCAAGGATTCAGATAATGATGTCACGAACTTCGGTGATGACTGTAGTCAACCATATCTGACTCGCGAAGACTACGAAAAGTCTCTAAATATGCCAGAGACGCAAAATGAGAGTGAAGAGAGTGATCACACTAAGAACGATGACTCCCAACCAGAAAATGAGATAGTGATAGCTGAGTTTCAACCAAGATACAACCTGAGATCTAAGAATAAACCTGCCTCGACAATTCAACCCAGCAAAATCCTTCAGAGAGGTCAAACTTACGAGCCTCCTTCGAACGAAACCCCACCACCCAACAACAAAACAAGAAGAGTGAGCACTCAAGAGTCCGAGGTAGAAAAATTTGGAACTCAAACGCAGCCAATCGAACCTGTAAACAAGGATACTTCTTCAACTAAGACCATGAATGATAAATCTGTCTAGACAAATAAGTCAGAAAGAAAGAATTCAGAAGTCTCAACCGGACAAACAGACAAAGTGAACGGAGCGTTCAGTTTTGAAAATGAGTTAAACAAAATTAAGATATCGATCCCTTTGGTGGAATTAGCGAAAACCCCCTGTTATCGCAAACAAATTACCAAAATGATAGGTGTCTCCAAGCTAGAAAGTCAGTTTGATGTTATAAACTTGGAAGATGATAGACCTAACATCACCTTTGGTCCCCATTTTGAAGGGTCCAAAGACAACATCACTCCCTTCTATATCACTCTGAATATACATGATCAGTTG
>JZKD02S1827981.1:511275-524495 GCA_000966675.3 Picea glauca | reverse complement strand
ATAATCATACCTTTGAGATACTCGGATTGGGTAGCTAACCTAGTTCCAGTCAGGAAAAAGAATGGGGAAATCAGACTATGTGTAGATTTCTGAAACCTAAACAAGTCGTCTCTCAAAGATAATTACCCGCTGCCCAAGATGGACCACATTTTAGAAAATGTTGTTGGAGCTAATCGAATGTCAATGATAGATGGTTTCTCTGGTTATAATCAGATCGCTATGAATGAACAAGACAGGGAAAAAACCGCCTTCACCATGCCCTGGGGTGCTTTCATGTATGACAAAATGCCTTTTGGTTTGATGAATGCAGGGGCCACTTTCCAGCGAGCTATGGACATCGCTTTCGTGGGAGAAAGGGATAAGTTCATAGTCATTTACCTTGATGATCTGATGGTTTTTTCTAAAACTGACGAAGAACATTTGATGGATGTAAGACAGACGTTTGAAAAGTGCTGCAGGTTTGGTCTATCCCTGAATCCAAAGAAATCACATTTTGCTATGTGGGAAGGTAAGCTTCTAGGACATGTCGTATCTAAGGAGGGAATCAGGATTGATCCTAAAAGGATTGAAGCGATAGATACTATCACTATCCCTAGAAATATAAAATAAATTCAATCATTCTTAGGAAAGATAAATTTTCTACGAAGGTTCATTCCCAATTTCGCTGAGATTGTCAAACTGATTACAGGAATGTTGAAGAAGGATAGCGGGGTCAACTGGACCACCAAGGCCAGGGCGTCGTTCGCGCATATTAATAAATTCATAAGCAAGGCACCTGTATTAGCAAGTCTGTATTATCTGAAATATTTTCTCATCTTCTCTTTTGCTTCTGAACATACCATCGCCACGGTACTCTTGCAGAAAAATGAAGAGGGGTTCGAACAGCCGATAGAGTTTTTCAGCAAAAGCCTCAGAGATGCAGAACTGAAATATAACATAATGGAAAAACAAGCATACACAATCGTAAAGGCATTGAAATCATTCATAACCTATGTGCTACATTCAAAGATAATCACGTATGTACCCACCAGTTCTGTAAAGGACATATTGGTACAGCCGAACAGTGACGGAAAAAGAGGGCGATGGCTCGCTAAAATACAAGAATTCGATCTGGAAGTAAAGCCGACTAAATTGATAAAGGGGCAGGGTCTGGCCAAACTCTTGGCTGAGTCGAATCTTAGAGCTCTTGATATTAATTGCCTCCGAGAAGAAGACGGAGACACACACCAGCACGAGCTGGATGACCAGACAGATCCAAGAAAGATTGAGGAGAAGTTCCTATCATCGGGCTGGTATAAAGACATCGTTTTCTATTTGTTGAACCTGAAGTGCCCAGATGGACTATCATTAGCCAAAGGAAGAACTTTAAAACTCCACGCTATAAAATATTGCATCGCCAAAAACCAGCTATACTGGAAGGATCCACTTGGGTTCTTACTAGTTTGTTTGGTCGAATCGAAAACTCCTCGGGTTATAGAGGAATTTCATGAAGGTATTTGTGGAGAGCACCATGCATGGAGAGCCACAACCTACAATATCTTGAGAGCATGCTACTATTGGCCAAAACTATTTTCAGACATCAATGCCAAAGTACGCGCATGTGACCCTTGTCAAATATTTGTTGGCAAACAAAAACTCCCTGCACTACCACTCGTTCCAGACAAAACTGAGGCTCCATTTCAACAATGGGGTCTGGACTTCATAGGTGAGATCAATCCTCATTCCAGTGCTCAACATAGGTGGATCTTAACAACCACGGATTATTTTACTAAATGGGTGGAAGCCATTCCAACCAAGAAGGCAACAGACTTGGTGGTAATCAACTTCTTGGAGGAAATATTTTGTCGAGATTCGATTGTCCCCGAAAGATAGTTATTGACAACGCCCAAGCATTTAAGTCTATGTCTATGATCAGTTTTTGTCAGAAATACAACATCATTCTCAAACATTCCACTGCATACTACCCCCAAGGGAACGGGTTGGCCGAGTCATCGAATAAGAGCCTAGTAAACATTATCAAGAAGGTATTGGATGAGAACAAGAGGTCTTGGCATGTACACTTAAAATATGCATTGTGGGCAAACCGCATAAGCACGAAAAGATCTATCGGTATTTCACCTTTTCAAATGGTCTATGGGACAGATGTCGTTCTACCCATAAACCTGGTTCTACCGGTAACGAAGCTATGGAAAGACCAAAATGAAGAACCCAATTCTGTGACTAGGAACATAAATCAGTTGATTGAGGTCCAACAGTAGAGAACCGAGGTTGACGAAAAGATGCAGCGGTACCAAGATGACATGAAAGCACTGTTCAACCGAAAAGCGAAGGATCGAGAATTCTCTCCAGGTGATTTGATGCTAAGATGGGATGCGAGAAGGGAAGAAGTAGTGAAGCATAGTGAATTCGACCACCTTTGGTAGGGACCGTTCAGGGTTTTGGCTCCAGTAGGAGAAAATTATTTCCTGCTGGAAAACATCGACGAAGAAGTCCTCAGCGCCCCTATCAACGGGCGATATCTGAAACATTACATGACATAGCAGTCGCCAATTTAAAAAAAATAAAAATAAAATAAATAAATAAAATAAAAATAAATAAATAAATAAAATTTGTATATACATGCATTTTTATTTCCCTTTGGACTTTCTGTTTTCTTCTGTTCATAATTTTTAGACATATTTTGAAAAAAGTTCTTGTTTGCTTTTTACAAGATTCCAGCCGCTTACGAGCTAGCTGGAGGAGTAATTCGCAAAGTAGTATTAGAAATAAATCAGCATGAAACAGGTGATACCCAAAAAGTAGTTTCATAGTGCACAAAGAAATTGAAATGAAAAGGTAAAGGTGGGCTTTCCCAATACACATGATATGAAAGACTGTCGAAATTAAACCAAGGTAACATCATTCAAATTTGCAATATTGGCTAAATTGTTAGATAACATGATTATTGCTTGGCTTGATAACCTTTGATTTAAAATAACTTGAATAATACACTAAAACTAAGAACAGATAGTCAAAAGTAACCATCCCCAAAGATATCTACAAGAGTCAGTCTCGAACTATTTTGACCTTCTGCATTTTTGATCGATAAATCACTGCCCTGTATCCTGCCTGTTTTCAGGTCTAACTTTTTGACAAGCCACCATCTTTTCATTTCATTACAAAGGAATAATTTTTTTTGTTTTAGCCTCCTGAGTCTTAAAACATATTGTGTAAAGAAAGCGGGTCTCCACAACTACTTGATCCCCTGCTAAGCGAAGGGGACGTTTGGAGCGATCCTAACTTTCCTAGGTTTTTCAACAGCATCGGAAGAATCAAAGCTTTCTCAAATAGGATGCCCCTTAAAAAATTAATTTCCCCTACCTCCCTAAGAACGAAGGTGTTGTGAAGGACAAGGGAATATTGGTACCGAGTAATCAAAGTAAGTTGACAGACCTTTGACGCAAATATTTCACAGATATCATCCCTGATATAAACTGATTTCCCCCATCTTTGTGCTCAAAAAACAAATTATAAGACGGGTGGTGAAAGGAAATTCAGAAATTATTGCCCCCACCTAGTCCAGGAAGACGATGAAAGGAAATTCAGAAATGATTGCCCTCGTCTTGGCATTTAAATGCATAAATAATTTATGAAGTGGTGAAAGGAAATTCAGTAAAAGGGGTTAGATAACTTCACCGGGGTACTGAACAGGCTCGTTGGCAGTGAAGCAATGTCTGAGATATCTGTGAGGTTGTTATATGTGAATATCACTCTACTCTGGTGACCAATACTTTCTAAAAATCTGATCCACATCCCAAATTCAAACGGGACTTCCCGATTAAAAAATATATAATCTCATTCTTTTGATGCAAGCCGAGAGACACAAGATTTGTTGAGTCTCCTAGGGTCGTTTCAACTGTCTTAAAACATACCCAAAGTTAGTAGTGGGAAAGGTGAAAATTGTGAAAGGGACTACAGCTGTGCTGAAAATAATATCTAATTTTGAAAAAAAAAAACTTCTCGAGGTAAAAAACTAAGTCTTTTCCCCCCCTTCGATCCTTTTTCCATGAAATTTTTCCGCATGTTTGAGATTTTGACTTCATTTACCCAATATTGGCACGTGGTCTACTATTATTCCTACCTCATAGGAAAGCGGGATCCCTAGTTGGAGCCTATGTTGGAGCCGCCCTTGCTTTATTTTCACCCTTCACAATTTTCATTTTTTTGATACTTGAAATCTAAAGATGGTCTTTTGATTTTTCCCGAGACTTTGAAAACTCTGCAACCTTATTACGTAAGCAACGATGCTTTTCCACTCTCGTAATGAATCCACTTTCATAAGAATGTCGCTCCCTTTGTTTTACTTCGGGATCTCGCAAGTTGGATACTATAACTCATGAATTCACACGTCCCGAGTCATGAAACAGCGAAGTCGTTTTAAATTCTCACTCAAGATAGTAACCAGGGTAAAATCTTAACTCAATGATTAGATTTTGTCGGGGTTTCGCTCCTCGATGTTCGCCAAGTTCAATTTTTTATTTCTACAGCTCCGAAAGTCGAGATCACGAGGTTCTTTCGAGCTAACTATGGTCAAGGATTAAAGGCAAAAAGGCTAACCATGGTTAAAATCTGTTCTCGGCATTTCGCCACTCGGCACTATCTTTTCTAAAGTTACGGCACCTAAAACCCCGACTCACGAAGTCGCGATGTAATTATAACTTGATTAATTAATCGTCTAATCCAAGTTTTCTTCCCTTTAATTGAGTCCTAACTATCGCCATCTCGCGGTTTCACGACTCAGCGTACTAATCTCCTAAAAACGGATCTTCGAAGTTCCGAGTTGCGATAAGGTGAATAAAATGATTATGAAATTAATTATGCCTCAAATCCTGATTACATTTGATTAAACTAAACTCGGTCCTTGCGGTCTCGGGAGTTGGAAACTCAAAATGTTAACAGAAAATTTACGAGATAACGAATAGCGAGAAATTTATTTACATGGACAGATTTGGATTAATTAAGTTTAATCAAAACTTATCCTGAGTTTCGATGCTTGTACGATTGTCGAAGGATCATTTTCATTTCATGCGCCAACTGACTTTTAAACCGCCAAAATTTATGACATTAATGGGAAAATAGGGTAAATCTATGTGTAAGATTGGATTTTTACGGCATAAATTTATTTCTAATTTTGAATTGACAGGCTTGTTTTGAAAGGTACCATTTTTTCAAATATATGCTAGAGTTGCATTTCATTATGCATTTTTCATAGCATGCAGAGATCATTGTTTCTGAGTTAATTACTTTTTGCATGTATACGCAGTTCTATCGTAGGAGAGCGAAAACGCAAACTTCAGCTATGGCTCCGCGGAAAAAAGCAAAGGCGAATGTCGAGGTTGCAGGACAAGGCTTAGACAATGTCTCCAATACTTCACCCCGAAGTGTCGACCCGATCCCCGACTGGTCATTTGTGTCAAATGTTCTGCAAGAAGAATTGGTAGATTATTCAGACGACTCCGACGACAACGAAAGGGATGATCTACACATCAAGTACAATATACTCATCCAATTCAGGATGCACAGAGTAGCAACCAGGCCACGGTTGCTTCTGTATTACAACATGATCCGATGGGTGTTGGACCATGTAGACTTACCTACCAGGACGATCATGAACAACCAGCGAGTCACTGTCGGGACCTTTAGGCCCGAGCATCTACAAACCATGTATAAGCTACCCACGACGTCCGAATATACATATGGTGCTAAGTTCCTGAAGGAATTCAAAGAGAAAGAGCGCACCCAGTATGACAAAACCATTCCTAGTTTGATAAAGGATTGGGTTTCACGCACCGCAAAATTCAGAGCAAATGACCAGGGCATTTATTCTATCACTTCTTTGGAGCCACAATATAAATATGTGGCCATGATGAAATTCCAGCTATTTGGGAGAGAGGACACATCACATTTTTTCATTGCATGGGTGCCTCTGATGTTTCGAGTCGCAGAAGGTTTCTCTTTTAATTGGGCAAAGATACTCTATGATAGCCTGGCCAACCGGGTCACATAGTATCAGGAGCAAAAGGAAAATGGGAGGCCTTCCTCATTCTTCATGTCGACATATATTATGGATGCGATATGTTTCATGACACCCTTCCCATTGATGAGCTGGGGCTGGACTCCAGCCCAAGAGAAACCCATACATGTATATCATGACAAACTATGGGAGAATAAAGAAGAAAAGTTCACATATGAAATTTTTAACTGGGTGATGGTGCCCCTACATATTGCCATTTTTGGGCACCCACCACCTCGTATCTCAGACAACATTGCAACAAATCTGAGTGGCATAGAGGATTGGTACGTGGAGGAAAAGTTTTCGTATTTCATAGTTTTTGGGGCTTCTATTCCCCCTCATGCACTACCATTGTTCATTCCCGACAAGCTAGCTTGTTGAGAGGTCGCCTGGCAAACGGTAATTGGCGGGGTGAGCAAAGAACTCAACGGATACTCAAAGAAGGTATGGCCTTCTTTTCCCATTTAGCTGAATTCTTATTCTTTGTTAGATTTCGGGCATGCCAAAGCCGAGGCTGCAGCCCTGGAAGACCTAAGTTTGGTCTCCATCGAATTTAAGAAACATGATCCATAGAGGCTTGTGAGCAACCATTTAGCTCATTGTGGGCTCAATATATTTGAGCATGAAATTTCACCCTCGGATGACGTTTTCCGAGGTGCGAGGTCTTATGAAGAAGTGCTAGCCCGAATCCAATCATTAGCACCTGAAGACACATCATCGGTATTGAAATTCCAGAAACATAGACGGAGCTGTCTCCCCGCTGTGTTGGGAGGTTTGGCTGTTTCTGAGACAAAACAGAAGGATGCTGAAGGTTCTGAAGATGCAATTCCTAACCTTGGAAAACACCAAGAAGGGGAACAAACAAGGAATCCCGAAGTGTAAGAGAAGACTCCGGACCCGCCAAGGAAAAAAAATCCGGAGACTGAAACAAAGACTCTAGGAATGCCAAAGAAGCAGAATCCTGTCAATACTCCAAGAAAATCGGCAAAACAAATAGGAGATCCCATCACCTCGGTCACACCCTTGCAGTCGGCACAGGGAAATGTCAGCGAGGGATGGATATTTAATGAAGAACTGAGGCTCGTAAGAGCAGAAGAAATCCCTCCAAATGAGTTCTTCTTTGATAAAAAGAGGAAGGAGGTAGTGAAAAGAGAATTCTATCAAGATGGAGGGTCCAATGCGAAAAAATATAAAATCATGACCGATGGCAAAGATATGAAAAGTGACCAACTCGCCACTGAAATCGCGGGAACACTGGGGGTGTATGCTTCGGCAAATCAATTCTCAGTTGGGCTTTTGAAAAACCAACTAAAAAGGAAGAATCGCCTAATTAGGACCCTCGAGGATAGATTGGCTACAGCCGCGGAGAACGCTAACAGTTAGGTTAGCATGGAGATAGAACAGGCTAGAGTGGCCAACAAAAATGAAATAGAGATGCTCAAGGCCAAGCTTGAGAAAGCATAGTTGGTGGTCTGAGATGGTAGAGCGCAGGTGAGCCAACAAATAAATCTGATTGAATAGTTGCAGGCTCGGGCAGAAATCGCCGAGAGCAGAGAAATAGACATCGGAATATTTAAATCCCAAGCTAGTGAGATTCAGAGAAAAATCTTTTCGACACAGTAGAATTCGCTTGCCAAGATAGGAGAGATCTAAGAGAATTGTCTGTTGGTGAATCAGGTTTCCAAGAACCTGACTGTCAGGGAAAGGGAGGCCAAAGTGGCTCAGGTCTCTTTCCAGGACGCGGTAATAGCCACAAATAACAGGGTTTCGACAGGTGCTCCTGGGCTTGCCATCCTAGAACAAACCAGAGGCAATATTTTGTTGAAATATTGGGAGCATAACATTGCCCTGGGCAAGGAACAAGCCCAAAAGGTAACCAATTCTTTAGAAGAAGCTTTTAATTCCATAGACGGTGAGTTGTTGGGTATTGACAGCCGAGGCGATGCAGAAGCATTGATGCAAATGAATGTGGATTAGATCTCACTTGATCTGAAAGAAAAGGATGAGAGAGATTTGGTCGACATCTCTCAGATGGATACGGTGGACATGGCCAAAGTTGATAAGCACATGATCAAACCTAGCACATAGCTAAGTGCCCTTGACATCATCGGTGCACAAATGGAGGACAAGCTACAACAGTTAGCTCGAGAATGTTACTTCGTTGAGGCCAGCTATCAAGAAAGATCCTTCACAGCTTGTATCTCAGCTTGTAGAAAGATGTAACGCCTGGGCCGAGTCCGCGCGAAGACGAGCACCTGGCACTAAGTGACTACAGAGTAGGGGACATGGAGCGATTTCTCTCTCCTCTGTCATAACTGAAATTTTGTGACCCTTAAGATTCTACCGGCTTTGTAAAAATTGTATAAATATACCCCAGAGAGAAATAAATAAGGCTGGACCCTTTTTAAGATTTTGTAATAGAGCTTTTGCATTGAGATTTAATACAAGCAGATCCAAGATTCTCAATTCTGTCACTTCTGTATTACAAGTTTGCTTTCTTGTTCCTCACTTTTCATTTTCAATTCATATTCGTAATTGATTTGCCTCGTTATACTTTAGTACTACCACTACTATAACGAATAAATTTGGGTTTTCTGTAATTGGTTATTGCCTTTCCTATGCACCAGCTATCAGTTGTGTAAGAGCAATTTGTAGTTTCAGAATTCTACATGCATTTTTTTCTACATCGGTTATTTTCTTAAATATTTTCTTCTTTCGTTTACTTCGTAATATTTTCCCCTAGTAGGAACCTGACACTGCAAACAGCTTTATGTTTTTCCCCCATCTCGCCCCTTTGATTAAAATATAATACAGTTACGGGAACGAGCCTTAGATTTGCATACATCGTTAATACTGTGACTGTCAATTCTCTTTTATAAAACTAAACTGAGACAACACTCAATCTTTCTTAACAGTTTTCTTACCTCTACCGTTCCCCCATGACTGTTCCTACACCAACTCAACCTAACGTTGAACCTATATTATTAACTCAAATGCACATCGCCTTGAACCTTTTCAACACTATCCTTAAAACAGCCACTAACCGGGCCGAGCTTGAACAATCATGGGCAGCCATTGAACGAGACATAACTATCCAGGAGTAGTTCGAAGCCAAACAACCTCAACGAAGGAATCTCCCTTAGAATATTTCTCCGAAGGTTGACATTTTCCCCTTCTCCTTATCCTAACCACTTTCGGATGCCTTGACACTGTGCTTTTGAGCCCTAAGTACAGACTCAGGAACAACACCTAACACCTAACCCTTAATTCTCGCCATACCTAACCCCTAATCCCTATAAAGCACAATTCTAAACCAATGTAACATGTTTCTGACCTGTAACTCCTAATGAGCTTAACTACCATAACCCCTAGCTCATATATTCATTAACCTTTAACTCTTGTAACATTTATAATGGATTAAACCTATTATGAAACCCCTATAAACCCTCACTACTATTAATCCATAATGTCCAAGCATAACCCGTATAACCCTAATCTCTAATGCATATAATTATAATTTTGAAATCTATTACCTATAACTAATCCAACCCTTATATCCCTCAAACCCCTAAGAACTGAAATGTATGACCACTAACCCTTATAATGGTATCCCATAAGTCCATTAACCCCTTACCCATAACCCCCATAACCATTAGCAACTAACCCTTATAACCCATAATCGTTATGAACCCACATACCACAGTGACCTTAATCCCTAACCCGTATATGCCTTAACAAATATTAGCCTCGTCAACTAATAACTATATAGACTTATCCATGAATCCATAAACCCATAACCTTTATAACCTAAAACACATTTAGTTTCTAATGTCCAAACCATGACATTATAAACTCTAATCCCTAACCCCTATAAATCTAATTTCTAAACATATTACCCTAACCATTATATACCCTCTATCCCCTAAACTCTATGAGACCCAAACCCATAAAACTCATTATCCCTAACACCTATAATGACTATAATCCCTTTCCCCTATCTTGTATAATCTATAACCACTATAAATTCTACAAACAATAAACCATACTACAAAGACCTAATTTTTAAACTTTGTATCTTTGAACCCTTATATTCCCTATTATACTTGTTCAACGCTTGTCATACCTAAGACTTATTTTACCCCTATAACCTCTATACCCACTAACCCCTCCAATATCTCTCACCCTAATTCCTATAAAMCCAATCCCTACATGYRTCGTCAATTCACYAGATATCCTATGGGGTGCATGAGTCATTAAAACCCCTAAMTTCCATCACCCAAACCCTTAGTSAACTAAAACCCCTAACTTCCAGCACCAATATTCATCCTCATATTATCCATAGGGGAATGGAAAACCACTAACCCCTCTAATATATTTCACACCTAATTCCTATAGCCCAATCTCATAATCTTTATAACCCTTGAAAATTATATCATAACCAATTTAAATTTCATTCTCTATCAAGCAAGTACCCTAACCCTTGTCCCCAATAACCCTTAATCCATAAATTATATAACTTTTAACCATTGTAATCTCTAACCTCGAACTCTTATAACCCCTTATCCCTATCACATGTAATTTATATGATCCATAACCATTATAATTTGTGTCACATGTTTCATCCTTAACCTCTATAAAAATTAGTCCCCAACCCTTATATTCCATAACAATTATAAGGATTACCAACTAATAACTATATACACTAATGTATGGAACCCTAAACTCATAACCTTTATCACCCTCAACCCTTTTCATCCCTAATGTCTAACTCATATCACTTATAATATGTAACCCCTGTAAATATAATTTGTAAGCCTACTACCTACAACCATTATTACCCCAATAACCCTCTAACCCCTATAAACACAAACCCCTAAAAATCTATGGCCACTAACCCTTATAATCACTATAACTTGTTTCCCCAAATACATATGACCGGCAACCACTATAATTTTTAGAATCCCCAATCCCTAAACCCTTGAAAATTTAACCCTAATATTTAACCCTTGTAACCTTGAACATGCACATTATCTATAGCATCTATCCATTATTAGTACTAGTCTATTACCTCTATTACCCCTAATCACTAACCTCTATGATGTAAACCCCAAACAAGCAAATCCTAACTTATTAACCCTAAGCACCTAATCCATATATCTCATAAACATTAATCCTTATAAGCCTCAAAACATATAACCACTTTACTCCATAACACTATAAGCCTTATCATCCCTAGCACTTAAACCTTAATTCTATCCATGCCTAACCCCTATAAACACCAATATTAAACCCTATAGAGCACAATTCTAAACCAATATAGCCCAAATAACCTTGATCTGACCTCGAAATCCTAATAATCTTAACTACCAAAACCCCTAACCCATATAACCATTAACCTTTAACTCTTATAACCTTTATAATGGATAAACCCTATTCTCAAACCCGTACAAACCCTCACCCATATTACATTAATTAGTATAACCCTTATAATACATAAATTGAAATAAATGTTACCTCTCTTCCTAAAACTATAATCTATGATAACTCATGAACCCCAATCCCTAACAAAAAAGACTGTAGTCAATATAATCATTCTAACCTTTAATTTGTAATGATTATAACCCTTGATCACTATTATTGATATTACCCCCAAACTGGAAATTCTAAAACCCATAACCCATTTAACCTTTGTAACTCTAACCCATATAAACCATATCAATCCTAACCTATAAACTATGTTACCATTGATCCCAAGCATTCTCACTACTAACCCTTATAACCAATATAATCCCTAGGAAATACAACCCCTAACCTTTATAATTATTTTAGCCATTAACCACAAAAATCATAATCACACTTAATGTTAAGAAGATTCAAATAGGACCTAAGAACCTTAATTTCTTTCCTTAACCATGGGTGACAAAACACTATCATTAAATAGTAAAATTGTTACATTTCATTGTTTGGCATCATGTCAAGTGAGGGCTTGAGCCACCATATCCACAAAGGAAACATACCAAGAATATTTGTCTTATGAACAAGATATGGTACTATCCATTTTGAGGTTTGGCATAGAGATTGTTCTTATAGACTACACTACAGTTCACCATAATATAAGCCCTACACTCCTTGAAAACCATGTAACACTATTCAAATTAGACACAATATTCTTGAGACGAATTAGTTATATTATCGACGAAATTTTTTCGTCGATAGTATAGAAAATTCGTTGCGAGATTATTTACATTTGTCTCTCTTGTGAAGATATCAAATGATGCTTGGATTCATTTCATATTTGGTTTATCAACTTGAAATATCAATTTGGTACTTTGCAAGCTAGCAGTCAAATACAAATATGAAACTTGGAATCATTAACATATCTACTAGAACATACGAAAAATAGGGTTTATGGTTTCCATGATGAATTGATGATGGAATAAAGTGGGTTTTGATGAGGTAAAAATATGATTCCCAATTGTTTGGTGTCACTCTACACTCTATCACTCATTTTTCAACCCAGGGCTTATTGTACTTACGAGTCACTCTTGTGCAATCTACACATAAAGGAGAACTAGCCTACTGTAACTATGATTGCAAAATCAACGAATCACAAAACCATGATCCTTTTAGTCTTCTGGTGGTATCTCTGTAAACTAAGCTCTTTGAAAATATCATAAACTCAATCTTCGAATGTTCACTTGACTGGGATTCATGAGAACTATGATTCTGTAGCAACTGTGTGTATGTATAAAAACAAATGCTAAGGCCTATAAAACTCAAGATTACGATGTTATAACAGCAAGGGTAAAGTACTTAATGTTCCTTGTCCTCGGCTCTATGGATGATGCCAAAGTTTATTATGAAGGTAAATTATTTCACCTAGGCTCTGTTATACATGCCTAGATTGATCTATACACACCTAGAGTTTAACCATAAGGTGTTAGGATAACAATAGGTCTGATTTTAGATACTGACTGAAATTTGTTCACCCTAATAATCTCTAACTGTCATTATTCAGCAACTATTTAGGGCCATTAAGAAGCACATAATCATTATTCAGCAAACTGTAAAATAAATCTTAGCAATTAACAATCTGATCAGCATATATATATCTAATTATCATGCATGAGTTAACTAACAATAAAGAATATAACAACAAAAGAAATAA
>JZKD02S1827981.1:487472-511105 GCA_000966675.3 Picea glauca | reverse complement strand
ATTTATATATATATATATACATCAGAAATTTAGAACTCAAGACGGTGTTCACTCAACTCAACGTATGATATGTCTCATATGCTAATACACTAACTTGTCTTTGCTCAACCGAGCATACATATATATAAAAAATCTTTGGCTAAAGATAGCTCTATGGAAAGCGCCAATCCCATAGATTCTAGGATATTGTTGAAACAAATTCATGCTTAATTCCTCCACGTATCCACTGGTTGTTCACGTCCTAGATGCGTTGGGTGGATTGTTATGTATATTCCTATTTTGGATTCATCATGTGCGCTCAAGTGAATATTTTGAGAATCTTCCTTACTGCTCACGGTTATGCAACCTCCACGTTGGTAACTATCAGCCCTGCCACTTGTTCACTTGTAAGTTGTCCATTCAAGGCATATCGTACTATGTAGGTGTTGATGTGTGTATGCAATAATAGAATGTGACTGTGTGCTAGAAATATATCTTCTTAAAATATCCTCTTCATCTCTTCATATATCTCAAAATTGTCTTGCATCGATACGCATCTTCATATGAACCTGGGGCCTTGCATTATGTAGCTAGAACCTGGGGTCTTGCATTCTGTAGCCATAGTTAATATTATTGAAAACCATACATATTTAATAAGTCAAATATTTTCTAAAGTTCACTCTAATTCTAGTTTATGAACAAAAATCAAGAAGATTATGTGGCAATAATAGTACCTGTGATAGAGGTGGAACTTTATAAATATAAGTATGTGGAAAACATAAAAGAAAGAAAAAATGTATGTATATTTATAGGAGATAGGGAACAAAAAGATGCAAAAATAGGGGTTCATCATCTCCCCCTTGCCGATCTGGTTTCATGTCCTCATGCAACCTATTCCATGTCTGCATGAACTACCCCCCATTCATAAGCTGGGTGTCCAAACTCACCTATGTTATAATATCCAAGGGCCCTCTCCATCTGTAACAACTGAAGTCGTTCCTCTTCCTCATCCCATGAAGTAGTGTCTTTGTAGCACCTGTTGGGGCACCAAATAATAGGAAAGTGGAACCTTAGTCCAAGCCATCGACTACCATACCTGAGTAAGGAGTTAGCATAAAATGAAGCTCGGTTGAGTGCGAAACCAAAATATGGATATCCTATGGGGTTCTGATCCTTTAGATATTTAGGAATAACTTTCCAAATATCATGAGAGATTAACAATGCCTCAACTGAATGTGCCCTGGATACCTGCATGAAGTCTTCTATGGAAAATCATTGCTGACGAATGGTGACTACATCTCCTGTGTCTTCCCTCAACCTCTATAGATCTTCTTTCATAACATGAGGCAATGGATACTCATCCCTCACATTGAGGCATGCCTTAGCCTCCATCCTCCTATAGAATTTTGCATCCTTCTTCCACTACGATAGACCAAGGATGTGAGAGGTAAATGCCCTCAACTGAACATCTCCCACTCTGGGGTTAGGATTCCAGCGGGCATTGTTAGGGATAATGAAGTTATAAATATATAAATCACATAGCAAGTTTTGATCTTTTATTTCCGCAGAGACATAAATACTAACAAAATCATCTGGTTGGTTTATCTCGTGAATTTGTCCTTCTGCCAACTGTTTTAGTCTAAAGGCTACCCACCGATCATGCAAATAAAGAGGATAAGAATTTGGTGGCTCCCTACTAAAAATGCCTTCAAAAGAAATTTTAGTAGACTGTTGTACTAGCTTCTTTGTACCCTCTATTTGTTGTTTATATTGTTTAATCTTTTCTGTCCATTTTTGTTCTTGTTGTGGATACATAGATCACCATCTCGTCTTAAGCTTTTCGATGACTTGTCTGTGGGACTCTTTATTGATTATCCCCAAGTCAAAGAGTTCGTCTTTATTTCTCCACTGAGGAAGGTCGAGTTTCAATTGAATAAAAGCATGAGTGTTGGTGATGATATCATCCAAGAAGGTATCAAACACCTGTTGAGCTTCCTCTGCATGGATTTTAGCACAACTTTCCACCCTTTCTTCTGATACATCTTCCCCCTGTATATCCTCCATCAAGTCTACTGCATTGTTTGGAATTTTGTGATATTTCAATTTTCTTTTGAGTTTCTTGTTTTGTAGCATTAGTCTTCGATTTTGTTTGAGTAAAGCTTGGTAGCTAGGGCTACAAAACCGGAAAGGCTTGGGTTCAATATAGCTCTTTATTTTTTTCTTCTTCTTGCCATGTCTGTTATGCCCAGGGACGAAGTGTGAAGTGGCTGCCATATCTTGAGACTTATCTATCATTTCGGTCGAGGAAGGGGAAATGTCACACCTTATCCAATTCTGCTCTATATATAAAAATGGGGGTTCTACCCCTTCTGGTTCGGCCTCAATATCTATCATCACCTCATCTTGTTCTTTTCCTATTTTTGAATCTTCAATAAGCTGTACATATGATGTTTATTGTTCATACCTTGTATCTTTTGTCTCAATAATGATCAGGCTTAAGACTTTCCGATAAATTCTCATTGATTTCCTGCATCATGTAGTGATCTTTTCGGTCCTCTTTTTAGGTGGTAAAGTTCTCATCTTCGGCTTGGATGATGTTGAACCCATGAAAGTGTCCCAAGAAATCCCCAGTCTATTTAGTTCTTCATTTATAATCATCATGATGAGACCTATGTGATATAAGGTAGTTTCGGGATTTTGTTTTTTTTGTAAAAACTCAACCATCTTAGATAAACTTCTGTGTAAAAAGTAATCCATGCTTAGGGGTTTGTCTCCTTTCAAATGTAACAGGATTCTGATATGATAATGATGAACCAAATTATATCTTCCTTCACAGGTGTTAAATTTTTGTAGATGGAATACCACCTCATCCCAAGGAGAGCTTAGTGCATCCTTGGCTATCCCTCTTCTCAAATCCAGAAGTGGAGAAGGTGCCTTAAGGAATGGGATCCAACTTTCAGGGGCCACTTTAAAATTCTTATACCATATCTCTCCTTGTAATGAAAACCCTGTAACTCTGCTCAAGGATTCTTTAGACACAAGGATATCCAACCTTCTTACAGTGGCTTGGCTGCCATCAAAACTTCAGGAAAATTCCATAGTGAGATCGAGGTCGAACCCCTGGAATTTTTCTAAGAATTGGAGCCATCCAGCCTACTCAAATATCTGCATCACTGCTAGGTGTTTTCTGATACTGTCTACATTATTGGGCTCATTTCAATTTATTGCCCCTCCCATTTTCAAATAATAACAATCTGTTCAGAGAGGAAAATGCTACAAAATAAGGGATGGATGCCTTCTTACCTCAGAATCACGTTATAGCGTATTAACACAGCCCCTTGTTGATTTGTATTGAGCTTCTAGACAGACTCATTATAAAAAACAGCTTATTCTTTTAGCCTTTTATAAACAAGATCTGACTCTGCCTGCAACATTCACAAATGATCTAGCTTGATTCAGTTAGCAACCAATGGAGCGACCTTTGATCGGGAGAAAATGCGAACCCGACTCTATTCGGAAGTAACCCCGCTATCACCCTATGTGTGTGTCTCACCTGTGTAGCTACACACTATGCTTGGGATGTTGTGCTAACTCAATTTGATGCTATATGACCACTGTAATATAGAAAACCCAGCTTCAATTTTATATTGGATAGGCATCGTAATAAAGCTAATCCGACTCAATTTGATGCTGGATAATCACCGTAATCCTCACACTGTAACTAACCCAACTCGGCAAAGATGCTTTGCAATCATAGTTATACAGCTTACCCGGCTCAACCTTATGCTGCAAAGACGATTCTAGAGGTCTCGATTTTTCTCTTTGTATGGAGGTTTAATAGCTAAGCACGAAATAAGTTTATTGGGCCAAGGAGCGAGGATCGTGGTGATACATTGGCATGTGTTATGACAGGTGATGTATCAGGGAAGCCATTGATGCCAAGTAGCTCGTTTCAAAAAGGGTATGGTCTGTTTGAAATCATTATTGTATAAATATGGAGGGAAATAAATCGTCGGTTATGGAAATGATCACTACTTGATGGCTGTCAGGGGTGATGATTATATGCTACGTAATGGAAAAAATTAAAGATAGTCAAAGTATGGATGGCAGGTATAATAGTCAAGTGTGTAGCTGCCAAGGGTTAGTAAATTTGGTGATGTGGTTAGGCAAGGTCATTATACGTTATGTATTATTTTATTATGTAGCATAGCTAGATAGGGTTTGTATGGATAGTGGATAGTTCTTACATACAAGGCATAGTGAGATATGTATTATGGAGTTAATGATATTATTACTTGCCACTTAACCTCTCAATTTGTAATTCATAAAAGAGAAAGAGAATGAGTTTTTAGAAAAACCTGAACCAATTAGTTGAGAGAGTGCAAGCGCTCCTGGTTGTTGTTACACATAAAAAATATTCACTTTGATAGTGTCGCAAGTGTCGTCATTACAAGGGTCACAAGTGTCGCACTTTGCTCACAAGTATCGCAAGTGTCAAAGAAAGCATGCTGCCATGATGCTTATATCGTGCCTATAACGACATGAGAAGGACACTTGAAATACCTCAAACATTTGATTTGGAAGAGGAGAAATGAGTCAGTAGGCTTGAAAACCTTTTGCCATATGAAAGCACCTCAAAAACTGAGTTCTTGGGGGGGAGCGCTCCCCTATACCTCTTCTGGGAGTACCAGCGCTCCCCCTTACACTGTCTGGCAGCATTATAAAGCTCCTCTGGCCCTTTTGAGGGAGCGCTATGGATTTTGAGAGCATTGGCACCCCCCTAAAGGCTACTAAGGAGTGATACAATGATCTGATGGTCCTTTTGAGGGAGCACTACCTATTTTGGGCAGCAGTTGAGTTGTTGAGATGAATGGGGGAAGGATCTTTTGATTCTTAGAAGGCAGTTAAGCTCGAATCCCTAATCAAGCCATGATATTAGGGTAGATCCCTAACCGAAGGAGGAAAATCCTCAACTTCCCCAAGGATATCTCAAGTGGTTAAAGCCTCTCCAAGGCTATATAAGCAAGCTTTCTAATGGTGAAAGGGGATTGGAAAGGGAGAATCACACCAAACTTATGATCTTGTCAGTGGTGTTGGAACAGAGATAATTTGGAAGAAAGAGACCTATGATCTCATAGGGACCAATCGGTGAAGCTATCATCATTCATATCGTGTATCTTTTGAGCAAGGAGTAGACAAGGAGGACTTGGCAGAGCTTCTACAATTCATCTATGGTTGTAAGCAATGTTTTGTCCTCATTAATATAATTTGCTTGGCCTATTTCTTTCTAGTTTGTGTCTTATTTTACATGAACTTATCTCTGATATATAGATCTATTTTTGAGCTAATATCAATAGATTAGGAAGTGGTCGTACTGTTGTTTTGTCTACAGGGCTCGTCGAGGAGCGAAAGATTGGAGCTCAACTCAGAGCGTGCAGGGACAAACGTCGATAAAAAGGTACTTCTGTTCTCCTTCCTCCTCATGCATTAGTTTGTATAGATTTGAAAGGAATTCAGTTTCCACATTAAGCACTTTCTGTCTTAGAGTTAAGAGTCTAGCTCTTTGAGGCAATCTACCTGTCCGCAGGGAGATTTTCCTACAACAGAAACTGGCGACTCCACTGGGGAGGAATCAAAACTTTCTTAGTTTTTTTTTTCCTCATAGTCCTTGTCTTACTCTTTGTGTTCTTAGGCCTTGTTCACCCCTTCATATCTGATTTCATTTTCTGATTGACTTTTTACCCCATCACACTTAGCTTACCTGTCAAATTTGATCAAAATTTTGGGTTTTTTGGACTTTTTTCTGAGCTTTAGGACTCCAGCGCTCCCCTGCCTTGTTAGCAGAGCACCAGTGCTCCCTTAATCTGCTAGACAAAGATTTATAATGCTTTGGTGGCCCTTATACCAGAGTGCCAACCCTTTGTTTGCCCAAAATCTCTTCAAATTTTGCAATTTTTGGAGGTCCAAACTCTATTTTTTCACTTGCTAGGCTATTTTGTGATTGAATGATTCTTCCTTTGACCTTTGACATGTTTCCTCTTGAGAATTAAAAACCTTTTTGTTCATATTTTATGCCCTTCTTCATTCTTTTTTATTTTTTGTTGTTGAGAGCTTGAAATCGATCCCCTGCTTTCTTCTCTCCTATCCGACTGAGCGAGAACTCTAGTGAAGGACTTTAGAAGTCTGTGACTCTTCTCATTTAGTTCTTTGAGGTCATCTGATCCAATTTATTTCTCCTTCCTTTTGTGTTTTTGATTTTCTTTCTCTTGTTTGATTGCAAAAGGGTGTGTTGTTTGTGCGAAATCTGCTTTTTCTTGTCTGAATCTCCTTGATCCAAAAGGGTAGTTGGTAGGACAAGTTTTTCATTGAATTGATCATCGTTCGCATGAAAACGACAAAAGTACATCTTAATGATTAGTTTGCATATTAGTTTGCATTTATGAAATGTTGTAGCATCGTATTAGATTTGATTAAGAACAAAATTGATTGAGGGCATTCCTTATCAAGTGTTTGATAGTGAAAACGACTCTTCCTCTTTCCCTTAAATAGGTATTCATTGAAAAGAAATGATTGCTTATCATACTTCATGCATATTTTTTAGAATTGAGTCATCATTCCATCAGTTTCACTTTCGTACACCCTCTGAGTAAACAACAGCCATTAAAATCAACGCTTAACTAAAATTTATTAGACTTTTTACATCTTTGTTAGAAAACCTACATTAGTTTAAGGTAAAGGGATTTGGAATAGGTTGAAAGGATAACATTCCAAAGATATCAAACAAACTTAGTATCTTGCAGTAGGGAGAGTTAAATCCAATTGTCATATTAGTCTACCTGGGATCCCCCTCTCACATAGGGGTTACGCACGAGGTTGCATTTGGGTGAGTTACGGAGATTATCCCTCCGTGGTTCAACTATTTGTAGTGGTTGGATCATATATTGGGGGTCATTGGAAGGTATACCCACGATTATGTGTGGGAGCCTTTCGGGTTGATTTCGGACTTGTTATCCTGCCCATACATTCCAATTGGACTATTAACTGTACCCGCCCAGGGGCTAACTACAAGTTGGTGACCTTAGTAGCCATAATATTTAGGGTCTCACACAAGGTGACAGTGAAGGGAAGTCTCACTATACCTGGAACAAACGTTGGTCAAACTCACTCAGGCTCCTTGGAGGGTAAATCCAAAATTACTACATGGAAGCTTACACCAAGGTGTAAGTCCGTTAAGCAGGTCGCCAATGTAATTGATCCACCTGCTCTATCCCTGCCCCTTCCTATTTTGATCTTGCAACGTTGGATTTCATCACCAACTAGTGGTTTCATCGTAGGAAGGTTTGTTTGATTGATTGCTTCTTAGATTCGTAGCATGTGTTGTTTGTTTTACTTAGTGGACCTTAGGTCGAGTTAGTGATAATGACATCAAATCCTGGGAGTACCAATGGATGAACCCCTTATTCCGGGGAACCTAATACCTTTCCTTCATTTGGAAACTTTGGTCCTCCATATGTTGCCACACTAAGTCTTCCAGGACTCACTATTGGATTACCAGTTTGGTTGTTCCCCACTCCGGTGATCCTGAATCCTCCCAATGTTTCAGTTACATCTAATACTTTGGATGTCAATACACCACCCACACATCAACCTCACATCGAATTTTCACCTTCTTCGCCCATTAATTCTCCTCCCATTTCTCTTTCTTCTCCTAGTGAAATCTCTAAATCAAGTAGCCAAGTTGATCAGAAGAAGAAGAAACGGAAAGAGAAGAAGAAGAAGAAACCGAAAAGGACAAAGACCCCAACAACATCAGATGTTGGCTCTAAGAAAATAGTTAATGTTAATAGTACTAGGAGTGTTGATGAGGTCAACAAGATTAAAATAATGAATCCAAAACCCAAATTCCCTTGCAGCCTTTGTAAGGGTGACCACTTTCTGAGGGATTGCCTCGGCCTTGCCCAGGTCTTAGAAATGTGGTCCTCCATGTCATTGGCCTCTGTCAGTCATATCAATGATACCCCATCAACTAGTGATGCTCAGGTTGGTGAGAAGAAGAAAATTGTCAAGTTCCCTTGCATGTTATGTAAAGGTAATCATTACTCGCACCTTTGTCCTTGCATGGATGAGGCTTCTTCTCTTTTGGAAAAACTTCAACTTCCTAAAGGTTATCGTAAGATTTCCTCAGACCCATTGTTGGTTGATGGACTGGTCAATCCGGTTTCATCCCTGGTCAGTATGGTTGATCAGGTGGTCAATCTAGTTTCCTCCTTGATTGAACCATAGACCCAAGTAGTTGATCCAGTTCCGTCATCGATCAGCCCCGCTCTTCATCAAAAGAGTGACACAAAATTGGTTGATCTGTTTTAATCCTCTGTCAATCCCACTCTCCCATTAGAGAGTGACACTAAAGTGGTCGATCTGTTTCCACCCGTCGACCCCATTCTTCCCTTGGAGAATGAAACTCAAGTGGTTGATTCGGTTCTGCCTTTGGTTGATCCCACTCCTCCTTTGATGAGTGCCAAAGTGGTCGAGCCAGTTTTTCCATCAGTCAATCCCATTCCTCCATTGAGGAATGTCAAAGTGACTGATCCAATCCCTTCCTCAGCCAGTCCTACTCTTCCTCTGAAGATTGCTAAAGTGGTCTATCCAATCCCACCTTTGGTTGAACCGATCCAATCATCGGTCGATCCTACTCGCCTTCTAGAGAGTAAACGTAATACTGCCCATGTTTTTCTTGTTAATACAGACTCTACCAGACCAGGGGTCATTCCTCCTTCTCATGTGAAACCCCCTCCAAGTAATGAGGCCATCCTTTTTGATTGGGGTGTGCTAACTAGCCCTCATCTTCCCTCTCACATTCCTTTCCAGATTACAGTACAGGTTCATGGTCGGAACGTTCCTCAAATGTTGATAGATGAAGGTGCTTCTGTTATTATTTTTTCCTCTACTACTTGGCATGCTTTGGGTTGTCCTCAGCTTGCACCGGTTACCTAGAATCTGTTGGCTTTTAACACAAGAAATAGTCAACCTTTAGGGATCCTTCTTCAGTTTCCTATAAATTTGGGAGGGAAAACTATCTTTATCGATGTCATGGTAGTCCGAGACCCCTTGGATTTCACTTTACTCCTTAGGTGGGATTATGTCTATGCTATGAAAGCTCTTGTATCCACCCTTTTCAGTGTGATATCTTTCCCTCACAATGGAAGAATTGTGACTATTGATCAACTTTCATTCATTAACCCTGACTGGGTTACCTCCCTAAGTGGTTCTTAAATGCAGACAGTATCACCCCCACTGCATGTCAATTATGTGGCGTTGTCTCCCATGACCTCAACTTCTGATGATTTGGATCCGGTAGTGGATATGGTGATTTCTTCGGTAGGTTTATTGGAGCCTGATCTCCTTAGCCCTGTCACGACCCTCGACACGTGTTCCTTCTTGAGTGATTATTTTCCATCCAGCAAAGATCTCCTAGAGGCCATGACCACGTTTTATCCCTTGACATGGTACCCTTCCAAAGCATTATCCTTTTGGAAGCCATGATCCAGCCAAAACTAAGAGCATAGTTTCTCTTCTCTATGGCAAGATCATTAAAAAATGAAACAGAGGTCCTGAGCATAGTTCTTTTCCTGTGTCAAGCTCATTAAAAAATGAAACAGTCACCTCTCTTGAACCTTCCTTTCATCCACCCTTATCCTTTTTCTCATCTACTAGAGAAATTGGTGATGACCTCAGAGCCGGTGAATGAATCGAAGCTTGGAGGGAAAGTCTCCAGCCTTTGATGATCTTTATGGAGTTCAGCCACTAGCTTTCAAGCTGGGGGCATACCGAGCTTAGTATTTGTTCTTTCTTGTGCTCGTAAATACATGAGAATGCATCCAGGTAGACTTTTATCTCTTTTTCAGACCTATATGGACACACAAAAAAGGAACCCCCTGGAGTCTCCTTTAAGCTCTTTTCAGACTCTCTAAACATGAAAATATTGCCGAGTGATCTTGCTTCCCTTCCCACTCATTAAATGGTTTGAAAGGGAGTCTTTCGAGCGGTAGTTTATCTCTTTTTCAGTCTCATCATACTATTGTATGAAAAAGGAACTGAGAGAGTTCTCTTTTAAGTGTTTTTCCAAACTCTATAATCATGAAAAACCTTCGAGTTTTATGTCTTTGGACTCGCTAAAACACACATCGACAGGCCCATATGGGATCAAACCCTTACTTCTTCCAGTTCATTAAACAAAGGAAGAGGAACTTACCGAAGGTGAGTTATATCGAGCATGTGTTATCCTCCTCGAGCTCATTAAATCAAAAAGAGGTACTTGTCCATCTGGATGGGGGGAAATTTGAAAGAAGCAAGGCAAGCAGTCTCTTGAGAACATCACCAAGTAATTCTTAGAGTCGCCCTTGAACACAACACTTTGTCATTTGCACGCATTATAATCCGTTGAACCTTTGCACTGAGCCAATCCTTCGAGTTTCTTTCACACCTTTGGGTCACCCGACGTAAGTCACAGCATCCACTGCATTATCAAGTTTTGGTCCATGTCATGTTTTTGTTGTTGTGCCTCAGTGTTCAAGGGAAGTATCTGCCTCTAGAGTCAGCCATCCCAAATATCTTATCTCAAAACCCATGTCAGTCCATGTTCATTTTCTCTACCAATTACACTTCTATGTCTGTTTCATGTCGTTGATGGGGGATACATCAAGGCCCTCCTTCGACGAGCCTATTCCTGTCGACTTCAGCACATTATCTGGGAATTAGGCTTAGAAACTAATTCAGTACTTTGGGACCTGCATGCCTCAATGGCAGGCCTCCTCACATTCGACAATAGGTTTACATCATTGACCTCTGATTGGATGATTCCACGGATGTTTGACTTCATCTCATCCATTCACATTCGTTGGAATGTACTAGAGTACCTTGGGAATCATTGACATTAGTGGTGATCTCCCTCGCGCTTGTTAACATTTTACATCATTGACTGCTAATCAAGTGGTTTCTGCCATGTTTGACATCAGGACATCTATTCACATGGTTAGAATCATACCACATTGGGATCAGTAAGAAGACCCCGGTTTGAGTGATCACTTTGATATATACTTTGCCCAGGTTGCGAAGGAGTTTCTTTTGAACAATGACACATATATTGTTACATAGATCCACTTTGTATTGGTCATGGCTATGTCTTGTCATCTCATATATCCACTGTGTATTCTTCATGGCTACGATCAGTTCATGTCATAAGCGTATAGATCCATAGTGTATTTTCAGTGGCTATACCTTTTTATCAATACAATTATGGATCCGCAATGTATTTTATGGTGGCCATACATTCCAAGTCTTTATCACCCAAGCATAGGTATGCCTGCCTTGGGTTTGAAACATGTCATAATATTTGTTGGATGTTTGTGTGCATCTTTTGTCAGGTTCTCTGCGTCTATACCCTTTCTTGAAAGTCTACAAAGAATTTCAGTTATCAGTTCCTATGTTCTAACTTCATACTTTGGGGGGAAATCTGTTACACATAAAAAAATATTCACTTTGATAGTGTCGCAAGTGTCGTCATTACAAGGGTCACAAGTATCGCACTTTGTTCACAAGTGTCACAAGTGTCAAAGAAAGCATGTTGCCATGATGCATATGTCGTGCCTATAACAAAATGAGAAGGACACTTGAAATACCTCAAACATTTGATTTGGAAGAGGAGAAATGAGTCAGCAGGCTTGCAAACCTTTTTCCATATGAAAGCACCTCAAAAACTGAGTTTTTGGAGGGTAGCGCTCCCCTATACCTCTTCTGGGAGCGTCGACGCTCCCCCTTACACTATCTAGGAGCATTATAAAGCTCCTCTGGCCCTTTTGAGGGAGCACTATGGATTTTGAGAGCGCTGGCGCCCCCTTAAATCCTACTAAGGAGCGCTACAATGTTCTGATGGTCCTTTTGAGGGAGCGCTACCTATTCTGGGCAGCAGTTGAGTTGTTGAGATGAATGGGGGAAGGATCTTTTGATTCTTAGAAGGTAGTTGAGCTCAAATCCCTAATCATGCCATGATCTTAGGGAATATCCATAACTAATGGAGGCAAATCCTCAACTTCCCAAAGGATATATCAAGTGGTTAAAGCCTCTCCAAGGCTATATAAGCAAGCTTTCTAATGGTGAAAGGGGACTAGAAAGGGAGAATCACACCAAACTTATGATCTTGTAAGTGGTGTTGGAATAGAGATAATTTTGAAGCAAGAGACCTATGATCTCATAGGGAGAAATTGGTGAAGCTATCATCATTTAGAACATGGATATTTTGAGCAAGGAGTAGACAAGGAGGACTTGGCAGAGCTGTTGCAATTCATCTATGGTTGTAAGAAATGTTTTGTCCTCATTAATATAATTTGCTTGGCCTGTTTCTTTCTAGTTTGTGTCTGATTTTACATGAACTTATCTCTGATAGATAGATCTATTTTTGAGCTAATATCAATAGAGTAGGAAGTGGTCGTACTGTTGTTTTGTCTACAGGGCTCGTCGAGGAGCGAAATATTGGAGCTCAACTCAGAGCATGCAGGGAAAAACGTTGATAAAAAGGTACTTCTGTTCTTCTTCCTCCTCATGCATTAGTTTGTATAGATTTGAAAGGAATTCAATGTCCACGTTAAGCACTTTCTGTCTTAGAGTTAAGAGTCTAGCTCTTTGAGGCAATCTACCTATCCGCAGGGAGATTTTCCTACAACAGTTGTCTTGTTGACCTCTATTTGTCATGACATGCCCCTTCGTAACCCTACAGGATTAATGCATTATTTGTAGTTTGACCACATCTTTGTAACTTAAGAAAATAAAAAATGTAGACTTCATCACCCGAGATAGAATATTATTATTTTTTATTTTATTATTATTATTATTAACAAACCTTGTCTGTTGGTGATCTAGTTTTCAAACAAGAGTTTGTTCCATTGCGCACTGAGGGGTTTTCACAACCGATTTTTTATTTATTTTTAACTAAGTGATATTGGCCAGAAATTGGTTTTCCAATATCATTAGTGCTGGCAGCGCCTGAGACCAGGTTTTCACTGTCAGATCTTTATTATCTTTTTTTTTTCTTTTTTTTTCTTTTTCTTTTTAGGTTGATCAATGTAGTAATAGATTATGGAATAGTGGGCCTAGGTGGCGATGCCACTGTGCCCATTATATTGATATAAGTATGTTTTACTACTTCCCGAATGAATTCCTCCTTGGTCTTGGGCTTCTGATATAGCCTCAGTCAATGACCATTTTCCATGAGTCTTGTCCCTGCTTCATCAATAGTAGATATTTTAACAGAGCCATTCTCATAGACTTCATCTACCTCGTGTGGTCCAAGCTATTGAGTGTGGAACTTTCCTTTAAAATCCTTATACCGTGAATCGAACAGGAGGGCCCAATCCCCCACTTTAAATTTCTTTTCCTTGATGAATTCATCTTGCCATTTAGCTCTCTATTGTTGAACTAGAGTAGTTTGATGTATTGTACCTTGGCGAATCTCCTCAAGCTCATTAATATCCTCAAGCCTATGTTGTTGGGCTTCTGAGAGATCCAAACCCACTTGTAGTGCAATGCTCAATGTTTTGATCTCAAACTCGATGGGGAGAATCACACGCTTTCCATACACTAATTTGTAAGGAGTAAATCCCGTGGTGTTCCTCTAGGTGGTTCTATAGGCCCATAGGCCCTCTAGGAGCCTATCAACCCAATATTTATGATGATGCTGGACTATTTTAGTCAGAATAGCTTCTAACACTCTGTTTGTGATTTTTACCTGGCCATTTTCCTGACCATGGTACGAAGTTGACATTTGGTGTTTAATTTTGAATTGCTCGGTGATGGACTCGATGAGTCGTGAAGTAAAATGGGCTCCCTGATCAGTGATGATCTCCCAGGGAACCCCAAAGCAGATGAATATATCTTCGTATAAGAAGTTATCCACTGCATCCTCTATGGCCTTTGGAAGTGCTTTGTCTTTGACCCATTTGGTTACATAGTCTGTACATACTAGAATGTGCACCTTCTGACTTGATGGTGGGTTAATAGGTCCCACGAAATCCAAGGCCCACTTTTCGAAGGGTTCTATTTGAATCTGAGATTGAAGTGGCATCTCATCTAACTTAATGGGTCGTCCCATTCTTTGACACTTGTCGCAACTCCTGACGTACTGCTTGGCATCTCTAAAGATGGTTGGTCAATAATACCCCAGGTGTAGTACTTTGTTTGTAGTTCTTTTATCTGCGAAGTGACCTCTGCAAGGTTCATCATGGCATGATTTTAAAATGTCATACATCTCATCCTCTTGAACACAACGTCGTATAATATGATCATGTACGGTACAGAAGAGATATCCTTCGATCCAAGAATATGTTGCACTCTGTCGGATAACCCTTTGATGTTCTTTTGGGGAGAGATGTTGCGGGAGTCTACCTGCAGCCAAGTAGTTAACGACATATGAAAACCAAGGTGTATTAGTAGAAAAAGAAAATAAGTGTTCATCAGGGAAGTTATCTTCCACTAGAATGGTTTCTCCTTCGTTGGTGAGTCGAGAGAGAAAGTCAGCAATGACATTTTCCTTCCCTGGTCTATCAATGATTGAAATGTTGAACTCTTGGAGTAAGAGAAACCACCTGGTTACTTTGTCATTGGTGATGGATTTGTTCATAATATAACAAATGGTGGAGTGATCAGTATGTACGAAGACTGAATAACCTGTGATATAATGATGAAATTTGTTAATAGCATATACGATAGCAAGGAATTCTTTTTTGGTTATGGTGTAGTTCTTTTCAACAGGGGTAAGGTTTTTACTGATGTAGTAGATAGCATATGGATGTTGTTCCTCTTTTTTTTTGAGAATAACTCCAATGGTCATATCTAAAGCATCTATAGAGATATGAAAGGGTATGGTCCAGTTGGGGCCACGCAAAATAGGTGCAATGGATAACCTTTCTTCTAAGGTTTCAAAGGAAATCTGACATTGATCATTCCAGGAAAATTATGTAGCTTTTGTGAGTAAGTAAAACAGGGGAGATGCTATCTTTGTAAAATTTTTGATGAATCTTCAATAATATCATGTGTGTCCTAAAAAACTACGGACGTCTTTCTGAGTTGTGGGAACTAGAAGGTCACAAATGACTTTGATCTTAGCAGGATCTACCTGGATCCCTATAGGTGATATGTGGTGTCCTAGCACAACCCCCTCAGTACAAAGCATACGGATTTTCTCATGGCTAAGAGAGAGGTTGGTTTCTTGGCATCTGATCAAGACCTTTACTAAATTTTTTACAGCTTCTTGAAAGTTATCTCCATACACAGTAAAATCATCCATATAGATTTCTACACAATCATTGATCAAATATGAGAATATCCCTAAGAAAACCCTCTGAAATGTAGTGGGAGCATTACATAGTCCAAATGGAAGTACTTGGTAAGCATAGGCTCCCCATGGGCATGTAAAAGTGGCTTTCTCTTGATCCGTAGGGGTGATTTGTATCTGATTATATCCACTAAATCCGTCAAGAAAAGAGAAGTACTTTTTTCCTGCCAAGGTATCTAAGACTTGATCAATGAATGGTAATGGGAAGTAATACTTAAAAGTGGCCTTATTAAGCTCCATGTAGTCAACACAAATACGCCACTTGCCATTCTTCTTCAACACAATAACTAAGGGAGAAACCCATTTTCTATCGGAGATTGGGTAAATGAAATTTACGTCAAGAAGCTTCTGGAGCTCCCCCTTGATATGTCCTTTAGAGCAGGGTTCATCCTCCGTTGAGGTTGTCGAATAGGTCGGGAATCCTCTTTAAGATAGATGTGATGGGTACATAGCATAGGGTGGATCCTTTTCATGTCAGTATAGTCCCAAGCAAAGGTGGAACTGTGTTTTCTTAGTATTTCTATGAGTTTCTTTTGTTGAGAAGAATCTAGCTTAGCATTGATATTCAAGGTCTTTCCAAGGTGGATTTCAACAACTAAGGTTTGGTTTCCAAGGGTAGCCTCTATAGGAACCAATTCATCTAGTATTTGTGTTGGTTCAATTGATGAATAGACTTCCTGGAACTTCTCTCCAAGGATGTGCTCCAAGGTTGGATGACTAGCTATATGAGGATGTGTAAATATGTACAGATCAAATCATCTTCAGTAGCTTCTTTAAACGTTGATGCTTGGTCAAGGGTTAATAGAGGTTGTGCAGGTTCTTCATCACTATCCTCGGCCCAAGGAGATTTTTATAGGTCAGGGGACGGTTTAGTAGGAGGGTAGAGGGTCATCTCTTTAGTGGATTTTCCATGGGAGATGGTCATATTACCTGATCTGCAGCCGATATATGCGTTAGCAGTGGCCAACCAGGGTCTCCCTAGAATCAATGGATATCCCCCTAAGTTGGCCTTTGGTTGTAGGACCATAAATTCAGCTGGATATTCCCACGAGTCTACAGAAACAATTACATATTCCAACATCCCTTCAGGTTTTACTATAGATCTATCTACTAATTGAAGGACTGTAGGGGTTGGTCGAAGACCAGGCAGTTGAAGTTTCTCCATGGTTTCTTTAGTCATTACATTGATGGTCACCTCTAAATCTACTAAAGTGTGTGCAATGGAAATGTTATTGATGTGGACTTTGACTACCGGACTTCCTGGGTCCATGTATTTGGCCATAAATACTTTCCCTAGCATTAGATCTGCTAACTTTCCTATGACATGAATAGTTTCTGGGTCTTTCTTCTTCCTCCCTGGTTTCTTTAGGCAGAGTTTTGGAATAGCTTTAGCATAGATTGGAACATCCTTGATAGCTTGAAATAGGGTAATTTTTACACATACATTTCAGAGTTCTCCCAAAAGGTCAAATTCCGGTTATATAGGAGCCTTTTCTATATTTAGCCTTTCTAGATAAGGTGGCTCTGTGAGTAATTCCTGCTCATCAGAATTCTTCTGAGGGATATTTTACTTCTCCTTCGGGGTATTGGCTTCCTAGTTTTCTAGGTCGGGGGGGTTCTCCTCATCATCCTGTTCTTGGATGATAGGTGAGGTATGATCCTGAACCACTCTTCCCGATCATAGATGTATGTTTTGGAATTGCGTAGGAGAAATGACGTATGCTGGAAAGAAGGGTAGTTCAGCGTTGCAGGCGGGCTGAGCTACTTTAATATTTGGATTTGGTATTGGCTAGGCCAGTAATTGTGTAGGTCTTGGAGGAGGTTGGTTGGATGGTAATTGTAGTTGTTGTTGGTGTTGAATTGGAGGGTTTTTTTGGGGAGTAGGCTGTTGAAGACTTGGCCCTCTCCAGCCTTGTTGCCAAGGTTGATTCTGCATTTAGGGTTGCCCTTGTTTCCAAGGCATGGAAGCATACCAATTTTTATATGGATACTGATACTGAGTATAGTATGGAGGGAATTGGGATTGTTCTTATGTCATGCTTGGTGCCTTGGGTGGCCATGGTCGCTTTTGGGCCATAAAACAGATTTTCTTTTTCTACCCAGTGGCCCCTTGGTAGATTGCTTTTAGTTCAGGCAAGGAAGGGAAATTATTAGTATCATGATTTTGTTCGCAGATACCACATATTTCTATGTTATCTAGAGGACACTCCCTCAAGGGGTGTTTCTTTCTACATCTTGGACAAAAGACAACTAATGCTAGGTTGGCTTCTTCTTTCTTTTTATTTTCTTGAAAGGTATCCAACTGGGAACTAAATGAACTAAGGAGAACTAGCCTAGTGTAACTATGATTGCGAAAACAACGAATCACAAAACCATGATCCTTTCAGTCTTCTGGTGGTATTTCTGTAAACTAAGCTCTCTGAAAATATCATAAACTCAATCTTTGAATGTTCAGTTGTCTGGGATTCATGAGAACTGTGATTTTGTAGCAACTGTGTGTATGTATAAAAAGAAATGCGAAGGCCTATAAAACTCAATATTATGATGTTATAACAGCAAGGGTAAATTACTTAATGTTCCCTATCCTCAGCTCTACGGATGATGCCAAAGTTTATTATGAAGGTAAATTCTTTCACCTAAGATCTGTTATACATGCTCAGATTGATCTATACACACCTAGAGTTTAACCATAAGGTGTTAGGATAACAATAGGTCTGATTTTAGATACTAGTTGAAATCTGTTCACCCTAATAATCTCTAACTGTCATTATTTAGCAAATATTCAGGTCCATTAAGAAGCACATAATCATTATTCAGCAAACTGTAAAATAAATCTTAGCAATTAACAATCTGATCAGCATATATATATCTAATTATCATGCATGAGTTAACTAACAACAAAGAATATAACAACAAAATAAATAATACGGACTATACCTATGAGTGGGCCCTTTCTCATGGTACTCCCATATTCACACTTCACTACTTATCACTTATCAACAGGAAATGATCACACACACACTAGAAGATTTATATATATATCAAAAATTTAAAACTCAAGACAGTATTCGCTCAACTCAATGTATGATATGTCTCATATTCTAATACACTAACTTGTCTTTCCTCAACAGAGCATACATATATATACAAAATATTTGGCTAAAGATAGCTCTATGCAGAGTGCCAATCCCCTAGATTCTAGGACACTGTTGAAACAAATTGATTCTTAATGCCTCCACGTATCCACTGGATGTTCACATCTTAGATGTGTTGGGTGGACTGTTATGTATATTCCCGTTTTGGATTTATCATGTGTGCTCAAGTGAAGATGTTGAGCATCTTCTTTACTGCTCATGGTTATGCAACCTCCACGCTGGTAACTATCAGCCCTGCCACTTGTTCACATGTAAGTTGTCCATTCAAGGCATACAGTACTATGTAGGTGCTAATGTGTGTATGAAAGAATAGAATGTGACTATGTGCTGGAAATATATCTTCTTAAAATATCCTCTTCATATATCTCAAAATTGCCTTGCATCAATACGCATCTTCATATGAACCTGGGGCCTTGCATTATGTAGCTAGAACCTGGGGCCTTGCATTCTGTAGCCATAGCTAATATTATTGAAAACCATACATATTTAATAAGTCAAATATTTTCTAAATTTCACTCTAATTATAGTTTATGAACAAAACTCAAGAATATTATGTGGCAATAATAGTACCTGTGATAGAGGTGGAACTTTATAAAGATAAGTATGTGGAAAACATAAAAGAAGGGGAAAATGTATGTATATTTATAGGAGATAGGGAAAAAAATATGCCAAAATAGGGGTTCATCAGGTGTGTCAGTCAAATTTGAGTCCAGAAACCCTCTCATATCGTTAAGGCATGTGAATAGTCTATCCAAGTCAAATTTCAATGCATACAAATATATTTTGAAAACATTTCAATGTTGGCCTCATTCACATGTCATTGTTGCCTGCCTCTAGTATGTTGATGGTGCTGATTAAGAAATCAATGAAATAGAGGTATTTTTCATCACAACGATGATGTAGATACATTTTATATACATTAATGTAGAACTTGAAAGAAAAAAGAAGAAAGACCGACGAAAGCCTAAAACTTGCGCCAACCAAATTGGGTACTTTGAAAGAAAATTAGGGTTTATGGTTTATATGATGAATTGATGATGGAAGAAAGTGGGTGTGTCACTCAAATTTGAGTCCAAAAACTCTCCCATATCGTTAAGGAATTCCAATAGTCTATCCATGACAAATTTCAGTGCATACATAAACTGTTTGAAAAAATTTCAACATTGGCCCCATTCGCAGGTCCCTGTTGTCGGTGTCTAGTCCTCGTGCAATTTTCGCTCCTTGTTCATCATTCCTCGTTCCTCGCTCCTTGTTATTTTTGTACAAAAAATACTAATGGCATAAAATTTCCCACAAAAATACCAAATTAATATCCACTACATAAGTCTTTTGTCTTTTTCCAACAACTATGTAACGAATCTCAATTCTAAGAAGATTCAAATAGGTAACAATATTGATGAAATATTATACAATTATGATGTTATAAAAATGAAAGAGACTCTCTTGGTTTCAAGAATAATTTATCCTCTATTGAACAAGGCCAAACACATGAAGGTGGAAGCTCACATGGCCCCTCCCCTCCCCCTCACATCACTCTCAATTGATCCCCAAAACCCAATCTATAAAATATAAAATAATTGAAAGCAACGTCCTATTAACATTCATGCATAGAAACTACAAAAACAAAAATTAATGAAGGTACATGAAAGTATGTGTTTCTAAATAATATTTTTATTCTACCACATACTTTACTATATTGACAACTATTTTCAAGTTTCAAATAATAACTGAACAACATGTAACCTAGGATATAAAAACATCGCATAAAACTTTAAAACATGTAATTAACCCATGACATTAAAAGTAAATTATTTTTAGATAATAATTCATACAAATTAAAATATTATATAGTTATGTACCTAATCCAACCTCAACATCTCCGTAATCATCCTTATTCTCTATCTTGATATTCTTCATCGAACTCGACATCTGTATCATCATCTGGTTCTAAAACAATGTTTAAAGGATTGATGATATCATTTGTAGTGTTCCCAAGGCCGATCCCCGTTCCAAACCATGTTCTAAAAGAAATTGTAATTATGTTTTATAGGCTGGTGAGCCAAGTTTTTATAAGATGGTGGTGTATGTGATTGTTAGGCCAGAGAGCCTAAGGGTTGGAGGCCAAGGGCATGATTTTTCACTTGTATGTATGCAGAACATTTAATAAAATTGTAAACACCGCCAGGTGCACACCGACCACGATGAATGAGTGAAGTGGGACTGAGCATCCACAGAGTGGGCAAGGAATTAGGGGCTGGAAGGTGGGAAAGGGGCTAAGTGTTGAGCCCAGGGATTAATCCTAGGGGGCTTAAGCCTGGGAATAATATTTTAATATTATCCCAAAAAGACATGTGCATTTTATGTTTTATCCTAAGTTTCTGGAAAGGGGAGGACGTACAAGGGTTATGCGTGCTGGTGGAATGCATGCAGTTCCATGGGTGACAAGTGTCAACCCTGACGCATGCGAATAAAATGGCCAGGGTGAGCCATGAGAAGGGTTCCTCCTCTATTCTAACCGATTGCCTGAATTCGTACGGAGCCCTGGATAGTACGACCAACCCGACTCCTGCATAGAACTTTCGTGCGTCCCTGTGATTCGAAAATTCTGTGTCTGGCTCTGAGAAAACCTGTGTGTACATTCCCTGAATGAGAATCCTGTGTTGATTTCGAGAAAGAGTCTGTGTTTGTTCTGGAAAGTTGGTACACCCCTTCTCTGTTCTAAACCGGGGAGTCTGAATCGACCCCTGCGTGGACGACTCATCATGCATCCCTGAGAATCCAAAGTGTGAGTCTATCCCATGTTTCCAGATTGAGAAAATGGAAGTGTCTCGTCCCTTCTAAGCCTAGTTATGCTGTTGCACCTATCTAGAGCTGCCCTGGGGTGTTCGTGTCTGGATTCCCGTTGATTGTGGTGGACGTGTAGTGTTTGATCTTGTGTGTCTTGTTGGCCAATTTGTACAACACTCTCTCCAGGTGAGAAAGGTGGTTGATGTTGGAAGAACAAGTTTTTGGACCTGTGAGCGACTCCTTCTAGGTGAGAGAGTGTGCAGAGGAAGGAGAGAACTCTTAGAAGGAACCTTATAGCTTCCATAGAGCCCAGAGACTTCTGGTCCAGCCTGTTCCTGTAACCCAAGGCAAGGGATATTAGCAACCAAAGGACTGTCTAGGTGACAGAGAAGGTGTATACTCCTAGGGTGGAACAAGCATGTGGGGAATGAGGGTCTGTGGGAAGTGAGCATGGGAGGTTCCTGGGAGAGAATTCCATCCTTGTGGTTGTGTGTTGTTTCCCTGTAACCTCAGCCTAGCCTAGGATTCCTTGTCTTGGGGTGGAGCTTAGTCTCAGCTCGGGAGTGACCCACTGCTGAGCTAAGGAGCAGTGTGGTCTAAGGCTGGGTGGTTCGTGGAAGGCCTGCACTTGGTTGGTGGAACTACCACTGTTCAAAGATAAGTACCAGATGATGCTTTAATTATGTTTTTGTATCTCTCTGTATTATAATCATTATGTATTCTGCTGTGCATATCAATTTAATGTTAATGTTATTGATTGCTATTATAGCAGTAAATAATATGTTTACTCTGAGATTAAATGTATTTCTTTTCTTAAACGCATGTGGATTATATAATGATTGTATGAGTTATGTACAAAAGGGTGTTATAGATTTCTTTGAAGAGCATTTAAGCCTTGGTAGCCAGAAAAAGGTGCGCTATAGTTTGGTATCAGAGCTCTGGTTTCGACACAGAGCCTAGATAGGCCAGTGGAGTGGTCTTTGGACTAAGAGTGTGAGGGAAATTGGGTCTAGAAGGCCAATTTCAGACCTTGGTTTGCCCCGAAGTGTGAAGGAGTTACTTGAGAAGTTTTTAAGATAAGTAGGTTTAGTGGCGTGTGAAACCGCAGTCAGTGTGGTCTATGGCCACGGGGAAATAGGTATCCACACCAATAGCGTTAGAACCTTAGGATCTTCTCGGGAGGGAAGGTGAACCCTCATGACCGTCAGATCTGGAGAGTATACGCAGGGTTTAAATGTTAAGCCCTAATGTTGGCTCATTACCCCTTAATTGGGGCATATTATATTAGTAATTTTATTTTATTTATGTCAGCTTTAGGCCATTAGTTGTAATTATACCTCCGAGTCTCCTATATATACCAAGGAGACATTTTTATTTTGAATCATCTTGTACTTGAACATTTAAGTGGGGTAAAAGGAGGTTGCCCCCTCGAAGAGGCTTATTATATGAAATTATCTTTGTTTCAAGGTGTTGAGTACTTTTCATGAGGTTTTTCCATGCTATATTGATGTTTGGTTCTTAACATATGGTATCAGAGCTCAAGGTCTTGGAGTTTCACTGCTACATCTGAGACACCGAGGAATTTTCACTATAACTATTTTTCTACAATGTTTCGGAAGGAACCTCTTGGAGGGTATTTAGTAGACAGATCAAGGTACGTTGGGTTCAAAATTAAGCTCTTGAGGCCTTATAATTTCAAAGATACAGTCTGTACAAGATAGGGTTCTGGAATCATCCTGAAATGAGTCATTGCGGAATTTTCGCTATAAAACATTTTCTGTAATGTTTCAGACCCTAAAATCTGGAGGCCATTTATAGAAATTAGTAAGGTATCTTTGGTACAAATTTCAGCTTCTGGGTCATCTTAAATTTGTAGATACACCTTGTGTAAGATAGGGTATCTGACTAGTCCTATTGACTAGTCTCAAGAAGGTGTTCCAAGTAAAACAAGCATAACTTCTTTCTAGAATATCCAAATTGAGTGGGACTGGTTGCATTGGATCATGGAAATTCTATAGTATTTTGGGTACAAGTTTCAGAATTTGATATCAATTATTTTGTGCGAGGAATTCTATACAAGTGAGATCTCCTGGAAAGGCCAAAAATCAGAAAGTTGTGAGGAAGTTACCGTAAATTCCACTTGGCACATCCAATTTTGATCAGACCTGTGGCATTGCAGAGAAGAAATATTAGAGAACTACCTAAAAGAAATTTTCATACCCAGAAAGGCCGAAACTTGGGAGATAGAACAGAATAAATATTGTCTAGCAGAACCACCTCAAAATCAAGACTCAAAAGTGATATTTGGCCAACATGCCACCCAAAAA
>JZKD02S1827981.1:429367-461003 GCA_000966675.3 Picea glauca | reverse complement strand
TCCGCTAAAGGCAGAATGGATGGGGGGGTCTGGAATCAAATCTGGGCCGTGGATTCACACGCTCTTTTCTGGACCGTCCAGATCTGCGTAAATATTATCACCGATTCTGGACCCCCCCACCCCCCCCTGATTAAAAGTAGAACACTAGGGGGGGTCTGGAATTCTCTATGGGCCGTTGATCTAAGGGCTATGATCTGGACCATTGGAAAGTGAATGTAACATAAATCAAGAGTGGAGAAATATGTGCTTGGGGAAAAACTTAGGATAAAAGCATTTTACGGGTTTTTCATCAACTTTCAAAGAGATACCACCATGGGGTTTCGAGCAAACTATTCTTAGGCATTTGAGACATGGTGTAACATCTTTATCAATCTGGTTTCATGGGTGGTGAAGAAAATGAGACAACTAACCTACATGCTAACCTATCTTCCTAGGACAATTAACCCAGATTAAACTGTTGGGTTAAGAAATTACTCTACCTAAGGGCTATCTGACTAGGATTAGAGAGTCTGGTCAGATTTATTCACTAATCTAACCTAGGGGCTATCTGACCAGGATTAGACAGTCTGGTCAGATTTATTCACTAATCTAACCTAGGGGCTATCTGACCAGGATTAGACAGTCTGGTCAGATTTATTCACTAACCTATGAACATCAAATTTTAAAAAGAACTTGGTCGTGCTTGAAAGGTATGACCAAGTTACTATTATTGCCTGGGGATTTTCTTTCAATTCTTTTATGCCCTCTTTTCTTTTTCTTTCTTTTCTCTTTTTCTTATCTTTTTCTTTTTCTTTTTTCTGTTTTCTTTTTCTTTTTTCTTTTTATTTTTTTTTCTTTTTCCTTAAATCATTTGCAGAATGGAAAATCAATTGCCAATAAAATCACCAGATACAAATAATATCCATAATATCCAAGTCATCAGTTGATTCCCATAATTTATGGGGTGATAACAGGAACTACCATTGTTCAAAGATAAGTACCAAATGATGCTTTAATTATATTTTTGTATCTCTGTGTATTATAATCATCATGTATTCTGTTGTGCATATAAATTTAATGTTAATGTTATTGATTGTTATTATAGCAGTAAATAATATGTTTACTCTGAGCTTAAATGTATTTCTTTGCTTAAACGCATGTGGATTATATAATGCATGTATGAGTTATGTACAAAGTGGTGTTATAGATTTCTTTTAAGAGCGTTTAAGCCTTGGTAGCCAGAAAAAGGTGCTCTACATCATCATCGTCATCAATGTCATTTTCGAGCATATTCATCGACATCATCATCAGGAATTGCAATATTTCCTCCTACGCCTAGATCATGATATTCTTCGTCTTCTTCAACTATTGACCCTCCATGATCTTTTGGATCTGTCTGATATTTTGTCGAATCATCTTCTTGATCTTCAATATCATCTTCTTCCTGTAAATGAGTATACTTAATTGGCCTTCATCTTGAATTATATCTAACAACAAATGACCAATCCCTTTCACATGGAACATTTTAGTAAAAGACCCGTTCACATTTGCTTGGAAAAACATAGAGATCATGTCCTCTTTCAAAAATCCTTGTTTTAATCATTGGAAATCTATTGGCATGTTGAATAACAGTTCTTTCCTCATCAGGTTCATGCATTCGTAACCTATACCATTTGACATCGAACATAACTAATTTGAAGGAATTAAAGTCACACTCAAGTATATCATTTAAATACCCATAGTATCTATTTCCAGATTCTCGGGGATGTCTGTCACTCCTAGAGGAAACATTAGTAACCTAGAATACTACAGTTATCCCACTATCATAAGTTTTCCTGGTTTCATCCAATTGTTTGATGCAAAATTTACAACCATTGCACCACATAGCCTTGTGGTGTTTCAACTGTAATATGTCAAATATGTAAAATATGCATTGTCAATTAATAAATTAACATATATTTATATAACTTCGAAAGTATCTAAAAAATACAGTACACATGTAGTCACATTCGTATAATATAAAATAACCGAATAAAATGGGTGAAATTTATTACCTCTCCATATTTCAAACCATATGCTAGATCAATTTCCCTCTGCATAACATTGACATCTCCATTACAACAAGATTCTCTAACCAATTCAGAAAATTGTTTCCATGATAACCTACCTCCATTATGTTGTTTACATATTTCAATCCATTCATCCATCTAGTCAATATTGTTTGCAATGTATAAATGCAGTGCATCCCACTCTAGAGCAACTGAATCAAAAAAACATAATTTACCAATATTAAATATTATTTATAACATACAATATGCAGGTAATTATAAATATTTAAAATTTATGAAATAAATTATATTAATATATTAATGAGTATGATCATATACACAAAAATGAAACTTTATATGTATTATTAATACAATTTTTCACAATTATTAATATATTACCTCTCATTTTTTTCATTCTACATTTCCCCAACAGATGCTCCTGATCTTCAAATTTTTTGATGGAGTTCACATCCCAAATGCAATCCACTTCCTGCATAATTGGTGCTACTAATTTAGGAAGATACTGACTAATATACACCATGGATTGATATAACATATATCCCTCCACCATAGAACCCTCAGGACGTGCTCTTTGTCTAACCAATGCCTTCAATTATTTCAAGTGCCTCTCCACCATCCACATTGACCTTGTGTGAACAGGTCCACAAATTTCAATCTCCTCAACTTGGTGTATGAGGTAGTGTTCTTGTGCATTGAAAAATGTAGGAGGTATATACTTTTTCATTTCACACATTAGACAAGGAATTTATCTCTTGCAATACTTTATATCATCTTCATGGATTTATTTCAATGACAACCATCTACATGAGATTGTGACACAAGAAAATAACATGTTTCAACATAAGATAATATAATATATTACATTACATTACAAGTAAAACATGTGTCATTAAGTACAACAATAAATTGAAAGAACATTTTGCATATAAATTACAACTACATATTACCTCATGTATTTTCCAAGATCATATATAACTTGTTTGACGTTGTTGTCAAAGTTGTTTTGGAGAGATAGCGGTAGAACATACTGTAACAACAAAATGAATCATTATTTGTTTCGACCAAAGTAGACAAGCAAAAATAATAAATAAAATAAAACATCTATAAGGCCAATATATATCATTACACATAAACATTACTCGCTTTGATAAGTGTCGCAAGTGTCGCATGTTGCTCACAACTATCGCAAGTGTCGCATGTTGTTCACAAGTGTCGCAAATGTCAAGCAAAGCATACTGCCATGATGACGACACTAAGGAGACACTTAGAATACCTCAAACACCTGATTTGGAGGAAGAGGGATGGTTAACTGAAGTCAGGTATCTCTTGCCACCTGAAAGGAGCTTTCAAACTAAGGTTTAAGAGAGAGCGCTCCCCTATATCACCCTTAGGAGCACTGGCGCTCCCTTATAAGGTGATAGGGAGCATTATAACACCAAACTACCCCTCTGAAGGAGCGCTACAGATCTTTAGAGTGCTAGCGCCCCCCTAAAGCCTACTAGGGAGCACTATAGTGCCCTGATGCCCCTTTTGAGGGAGCGTTGTCTAATTTGGGCAGCAGTTGATCTATTGAGGAGAATAAGGGGAGGATCTTTCAATATTGGAAGGCAATTGCATTCAAATTCCTGGTTTAGTCATGATCTTAGGATAATATCTTTGGTTTAAGGAGGGAAATCCTCAACTTACCCTAAAGATACCTCAAGAGGTTAAGCCTCTCTAAACCTATATAAACAGGCTCTATCATGGTGGAAAAGGGGGAAGAATTGGAAGCATGAAACCTATGATCTCATAGGAAACATACAATGAACTAGAGGAAAATAATCAGTAAAGTTATTGTCGTCCGAATTGTGGATCTTTCAAGCAAGGGTTAGACAAAGGGGACTTGACAAAGTTGTCGCATTCGCATCTATGATTGTAAGTTACTTCTGTCATTGTTCTCATCAATATGACACACTTGGCCTGTTTCTTTCTAGTTTGTGTTTGATCTCACATAAACTTGTCTCTGATAGATAGATCTATTTCAAGCTAATATCGATAGAGTAGGAAGTGGTCGTATTATTGTTTGTCTACAGGGCTCATCGAGGAGTGAAATATCAGAGCTCAACTCAAAGCATACAGGGACAAATGCCAGTAAAAGGTACTTCTTTTCTTCTTCCTCCTCATGCATTAGTTTGTATAGATCTGAAAGGAAGTCATTGTCCACGTTAAGCATATTTTTTCTTAAGAGTTAAGATTCTAGCTCTCAAGAGGAGATCTACCTGTCCGTAGGGAGATTTTCCTTCAACAGAAACTGGCGACTCCACTAGGGAGTCTCGAATCGAAAATTTTAGTTTTGATTCCTCCTCATAGACCTTGTCTTACCCCTTGATTGTTTTCAGACCTGGTTCACCCCTTTTTGATTGATTTCATGAGCTGATTGACTCCCTACCCCATCACACTCAGCTTGATTGCCAAGATTAGACTGGAATTTTGGATTTTTTGACATTTTCATGAGATTTTTAAGCCTGGCGCCCCTGTGGCTGTGTTAACAGAGTTCCAGTGCTCCCTGGGTGTGTTACACAAAGCACTATAATGCTTGGTTCCCTCTACACCAGAGCGCCAGCCCTCTTTTGGCCAAAAACCTTTCCAGAATTGATTTTTCCAAGGCCTAACCTCTGTGTTTTACTTGTCGAGCCTCTCTGTGAGTCAATGCTTCTTCCCATTCAACTTTGACATCCTTCCTTCTGAGGAACAAACACCTTGTTGTTTAGATTTTGTAGCCTTCTTCACTATTTTTTATTTTTTCTGCTATTGGGAGTTTAAATCCATGCATTGTTTTTTTCTCTCCTTTTTGACTGAGCAAGAAACTCTGGTGAAGGACATCAGAAGTCTATGAATCTCTTCATTTGGTTTTTGTTGAGGTCATTGTTCTTCGACATCTCTTTTTGTGTGAAGTTCTCAATTTTCTTTATTTTCTTTTCTTTTGCTTCTTGTTTTTTATCACTACAAGAGGGTGTATTGTTCGTATGAAACCTGCTTATGTTTGTCTGAGTTTCCTTGATCCAAAAGGATAATTGGAAGGAGAAATATTGTTTTGAATTAATCTTTATTCACATACAAACAATAAAGAGACATATTCATGATTGATTTTCATATTAGAAGACATTTCCAAAAAGTTTTAGCACCACATCAGATTTGTTTGAAGAAAATTTGTTTGAGGGCATTCCTTCTTAGTGTTTGTTAGTGAAAATAACTCTCTCTCTCTCCCTTAAATAGATATTCATCGAAAAGAAATGATTGCTTATCATCTTTGATGCATTTTTGGGGGATTGAGTCATAATTCCATCTGTTTCACTTCCATGCACCCCTTTTAAGTAAAGAACAACTATAAAATGAATGCTAATTAAAAACTATCTAGAACATTTTCTTTTCTAGGATCCTCCACCAACAGTAGACTAGGACTAGTACTTTGGATTAGGCTGTGAGCATAACTCTCCAAAGTTTGCAAAACAAACGTTAGCATCCAGAGCAAGGGAGAGTCAAATCCAATTATCGTATAAGTCTACCTAGGATCCCCCTCTCACAGAGGGGTTACGCACGAGGTCACATTCGAAAAGCTACGGAGATTATCCCTCCATGGTTTGACTGATAGTAGTGGTCAGATCGTATTATGGGGATCGCTTAAAGGTATACCCACAATGTTGAGTGGAATCCCTTTAAGTTGATTTTGGGCTAGATACCCTACTCATACGTTTGGACTGGACTATCGACTATACCCGCCCAGGGGATGACTGTGAATTGGTAAGCTTAGTGGCCATAATCTTTAGGGTCTTACACAAGGTGACAGTGAAGGGAGGTCTCACTGTACCTGGAGCAGACATTGGTCAAACTCACTTAGGCTCCTTGGAGGGTAAATCCACAATTACTGTGTGGAAGCTTGCACCAAGGTGAAAGTCCTTTAAGTAGGTCGCCATTGTAACTGTTCCACCATATCCCCACCCCCTCTTGACTTGATCACGTGACATTGGATTTCATCACCAACTAGTACGGTCATTGAGAGAAGGTTTTGTTTGCTTGGTTGTGATTCCTAGATTCTATTAGCGTATGCTGTTTCTTTTTGGTAGTTGACCATAGATCTTTTCCACTGACTCTTTTTCACCAACATTGACCCTCTACACCGTTTGCGGAGGCTACAAGGACTTCCTCCAAAAAATATGGAAGAGAATACCCCTTTACCCCCTCATTCTATGGAGGAATCTCCTCAACAGAGTGAGTTTCACGACACTATAACCTCCCAAGAAGAAGTTACCACCTCTTTAGAGAATTTTCGAACTGTTTCAGAGTCTCCGAAGGATTTCTGCTTTCTGAAGGGATATGAGTGACGTGTTCTCCAACTGAATTCAGATGGTGAATTTGTCGTCGTCAATCCTTCTGACATTCCGACTAGGCCTCATTCAAACCCTTTATTCGATGACCCCTTTTAGACTGTATACATTGTTCAAAGTCCACCGCGCATGGTGCGAGATCTTTATGGAATAGGGATAGGTGCCAACGTGCCTATCACCTACACCGTACCCTTAAACCATTTTACTGGTACTACCATTTTTTTAGCTACACTTTCCATTGATCCTAACACATCGTCTGTTGGCCCAAGGTCCACTTTTTCTCTCCAGACAACTCACTCTACAATGGTCCCTCATGTTCCGACTATTCCCGCCGGTAATGCGGTGGTTAGCCAAGCTGCAATTGGCACACTAATAACACCTAGACCTTCATCATCACTCCCTTTTGGGTACAGAGCACTAAATTCTTCCACTACCACTACTACCCAAGTTATGTCGGGAATTTCCATACCTATACAACAACTCGAAGGGATCGGTCTTGGTGGTCTTAATCCGTTAAGAGGCACTAGTCAGTCATTTACGTCTGGTTCTCAAATTTCGGGAACTCTACCTCAAGTTGGGGGGAATCCTCCCACCGGAGGAAAACTTCCATTTGGAGGGCACCCTCATGCTAGGGGGAAACCTCAATACAAATCCTACCATCAACCGTATGGACAAACTGTGTCTACCACACCCAATCCGTGGAATATCCCTTTTCCAGGAAACCCACAGTTCTCGGGGGGACACAATCCTCAACCTCCAAAACAACCTCTTCCCTCTCATGGGACTCATCTATATTCTCCTTATGGACAAATTTCGAATCCATCTTATAATCCTCAAAACCCATCTGGTTATCCCTCGCTCACACATGTTTCTCGAAATCCCTCAAATCCTGTGTACCTTGGTCATCACCAACCTTATACAAGAGGACCCACTGGTTACAATTATCCATCTAACCCAGTGTATGGTCCTACTAGTGTTCCTATGCCACACCAATATTACCCACAGGTTAACCGACAACTACCCTTCCTAGCAACTCTGGACCTCCCAGACTTGTCTCGGTTAATGAATGATCCTAATTTTCATTCTCCAGTTTGGCCAGCTATCCCAGCTAAACTTCCTTCTGATATTCCAAAATTCGACAGAAAGTCCAGAGAAGACCCAAACAACCACGTGATGACTTTCCATTTGTGGTGTTCATCCAACTCCCTCATGGACGATTCTATACATTTGCGTCTTTTTCAAAGAACACTTATGGGTTCAGCAACAAAGTGGTATATTGAACTACCACGCGCTTCTTTTCATGATTTCAAGTCCCTTTCCATGTCTTTCCTCACACACTTCCAACTACCCATTCGATACGAGACGGGTACTGAACTATTGACCTCCCTTCATCAGAAAACCTCCGTACATATCTCTAATCATATTCATGAATGGAGACAACGATGAAGGTTAATCAAAGCGGTCATTCCTGACCAATTATTAGCGGAATGGTTCACCAAATCACTATTACCCCAGATCGCTCGTGATGTTTCCATGGGTGGTGTAGTCACCGAGGAAGAAGCCATTGCTCGAGCTCAGTACTTAGATTTGGTTTATTCACAATCTAGTACTCTGTATGAGTTGATACCAAATGTTACCCATGCCACTAATGATCCATCCAAACCATCATCTACCTCGCACGCAACTAGAGTCATTGGCTCCATCAAAACCCAATCTACTTCCCAGTCGACTGGAACAACCCAATGGTCTGCTTCAACGTCTACTCCCAGTTCAACTACACCCTCTTCTACCTCCCCTCAAAATTAGGTCTCTGAGGTGAATGCGGTCCAATCAACCCCTTCACAACAAACTGGGGGCAAGAAGAAAGCAAGAAAAAAACCAAATAAAAACAACAACAGCGAACAACCAAAAAATCAACCACAAACCCCAGCTGCCGAAAAACAACCACAACGGAAACCGAAATTCCCATGTCTCATTTGTGGCGATGATCACTACACTCGAGACTATCCACATCATGGGGAAGTGGCCAAACTTTTAAAAGGAAATTCACAACCCGCTATGCTTACCCATCCTTTTCCACAACAACAATCTTTGGTTGCTCAAACCCCCACTCCAGGGGGAAATTCCAACCAATCCCATGATGAGGCCTTGAAAAGTGCCCACATTTACATTTTTAATGGGATTAATCTGACCACTCACACTACGACATATGACACACCGATTAAACCAAATAAGGCGAAGCCCGCTAATGGTTCCTTACCAGACCCATTACCGTTTGTCATTAATCCTCCGTCTACTAGCCCTCCGTCCGGACTGCTCCAGATTGAGAAACCTTCATTTGAATCCATATTACGCCATCCCAATAGCACTATCTGAAAATCTACCTTTAATCCTAGTTTACGGGCTGCCCAAAACTACAACATCATTGAAGATTTGGCTCAAGCACCATGTGCTATGTCTACTCTGGAAGTTCTACAACACTGCCCCTGTCAACGTACAATGCTCTTGGCTTCCATCGGTGCTTTCGATCCTGATTCATCTAATAACCTCACGTTTAATCTAGATGATCATCAACCTCGAATCTCCCGCCAACTAGCTTTTCATATCAATGTTGTTATTCACAATCAACAAATCCACCGAACTATTTTGGATGAAGGAGCCTCTACTTGTGTCATGTCTTTAGCTTGTTGGAAGGGCTTAAAATCACCTTCCCTTAACAAATCCCCTACGATGTTACGTGCTTTCGATGGGTGAGGTTTTCATCCTCACAGAATGTTACAATCCTTAGTTGTTCAGTTGGGTGGAAAAATTGTTACTGTTGATGTCGAGTTGGTCGATTCCCCCCTCGATTACAACCTACTACTTAGAAGAAGTTGGTTCTATGCTATGACTTTCATCGCCTCGTCGGTGTTTCGATGTGTACAATTCCCCCATCAAGGCAAGATTGTCACTATCGATCAACTAGATTTCTGTACACCTGACGCTTGTGCCCCTGTCACCAACAACTTTCCTTTTTTGGGAGACCACCTAGTTACATATGAAAGAATTGGTGTTGGCTTATAGAAATATTCTAGCCTTATGGGTACCTTCTCTACACCACTTCCACCCACCACACATCATATTGCCACCGTCAATATGATTTCGATGTGCTTGGTGACACCATGCCACTTAGCCTAGTTGAGGCTACATACGTGGCTATTCAATCTTCCTCTCCCTCTCCGGATAACACACATTTACTGGCACCTGATGCCTACTCAATGCCATCATGGTTGGATTCCCTATCGTCTGCGATCGATTACATTTCCCAAATTTTCCCTTCTAACGAATCTATAATGGAAATTCTTAGTATTGATGATGTACCTTGGGATAATAACCATCATCGATCCTCTTTTCTTCCACCTTTGGAAGAAATTCACCAAGACATACACTCTGTCTTCCCTCCTGATGTTACCAATTCTCTGTAATCTCCCATCCTCACACAAGATACTCTTTCTGAGGGGAATATGGGCAATATCTCTACTATGATCGTTATCGACATTTTGATCAAAGAAGGCATTGTGAAAAATATTAACCTTGGTGCTAATTGCACACCTAAAGAAGTGGTCTCTTACACTGCTCTGTTTAAAGAATTCTGTGATGTCTTCACTTGGAGATACAAGGAAATGCCAAGAATCAACCCCTCGATCATTGTGCATGAAATAAAGACATACCCAGGTGCAAAACCTGTTCAATAGAAACTCCGCTCGGTTCATCCCAAGAAAATCACAGCTATAAAGGCAGAAGTTGAGAAACTTTTAAAATCTTTCTTTATCTATCCTGTCCCTCTGACAGAATGGGTCTCCAACCTTGTTCTGATTGCTAAAAAATAGGGGACCATCCGTGTCTGTGTTGACTATTGGGATCTCAATAAATTTTGTCCAAAGGACAACTACCCTATGCCCTTCATCGACCAAATCATTGATAATTGCGTTGGGAGCGTAATATTCTCTTTCATGGATGGCTTCTCTGGGTATAACCAGATTGAAATTTTACCTATTGATCAACATAAGACAGTCTTTATCTGCCCATGGGGAACTTTCACCTATCGAAAGCTACTTTTTGGTCTCAAAAATGTTGGTGCTACTTTCGAGTGGTCCATGTCATACACTTTCCATGATATCAAGCATATTGTAGAACCTTACCTAGATGACTTACTTGCCCACTCATCCAATCGATCAGATCACATTGATCACTTACGGGCTATTTTTCTTCGATGTCGGTTCTACCGTATCCGCTTGAACCCACATAAGTGTATTTTTGTTGTCGAATCCGGTCGACTCCTCGGTTTTATTATCTCTAAATATGGGATTCAGGTGGATCCCTTAAAGATTAAGGCTATTCTGGCCTTACCCCCACCTACTAATTTGACCCAACTCCAAAGTTTGCAAGGAAAAGCAAACTTTCTTCGCCGTTTCATTTGTAACTACGCTGAGATAACTAAAGGATTCATGCAGTTGTTGTAGAAAAACACCCCTTTCATCTGGGATGACATCTCTCAATGGTCATTTGATGCTCTCAAGCATGCCCTGACCCACGCACCTTTGTTGCATCCTTAGGAGTATACAAAGGACTACATCCTTTACTTAGCTGCCTCCACTTCAACTATCGAAATGGTGTTAGTTCAAGAGGACCCCAACGGTGAGGAACATGTGATCCATTACCTAAGCAAGAGTCTATCTGGACCCAAACTTCGATATTCACATGTAGAGAAACTGGCTATGGCAGTCATCATCGTTGTCCAGAGATTTCTCCATTACATCTTACTATGCACCACCACTGTGATTGCGGACTCAAACCCCATGTACCATGTCTTGACACATCAAGTGATCAGGAGAAAATACTCTAAATGGATCATCATCCTTCAGGAATTCGATCTTGAATTTATGAAGTCCAAAGCCAAAAAGTCTCTGGTGTTTACGGAGCTTATCTGCGATCTCCCCCATGCTAATGAAGACATCAAACCTAGATATTCTCTCCCTGACGAAACTCTTTTCCTCATCAACACATCTGATCCTTGGTATAGAGACATCCTCCTTTACCTCCAAACCCAATGCTTTCAGCCTAACACTTCCCGTGAAGAGTGTCGACATATTCTCCACCATTCTCGTCATTATCTTATCGTCGGCGACACCTTGTATCACCGTGGTATTGATACTATCCTTTGACGATGTTTGATTCATGCAGAGGCTGAACGCATTCTGAACGATTGTCACCTTGGCGCCTATGGCGGTCACCTTTTTGGGATGGCCATAGCCCAAAAAATCCTACATTCCGGCTATTTTTGGCCCTAGATTTTCAAAGATTGTATTGAGGAAGTCAAAAAATACACACCTTGCCAAGTTTTTAACAACAAGGCATGCACCCACCCTACTACGCTGCACCCCATTATCACCATCGGCCCCTTTGCCAGGTGGGGTATCGATTTTATGCAATGTAAGCCTACCTCAGCCGGGGGGCACAGTTATATAATCGTCGTCGTCGACTACTTTACAAAATGGGTTGAGGCTATGCCTACCTTTCTGAATGATGATCGTACCGCAACTCTTTTTGTTTTTAACCACATCATAACTCGTTTTGGTGTACCATGCACCATTATCAACGATCACGATACACACTTTAAGAACCAGATGATGAGTGAATTGCATGCCAAGTTGGGTTTTCGCCATGAAAACTCACCCCCATACTATCCTCAGGCCAATAGACAAGTTGAGGCCATCAACAAGGTCCTCAAAACCATGATTCAAAGCATGGTAGGGGCAAATAAGACATCCTAGCATATACAAATTTTCTCTGCTCTCTGGGCTTACCATACTTCCATGAAAACCACAACTGGATTTACTCCTTTCCAGTTAGTGTATGGAATCAAAGCCATTTTACCAATCGAGTGTGAGATTCCATCTCTGAAACTTAAAGTAGAACTCCTACCCCATACCTTTGTCGAAGAAGAATGTTTCTTATATCTATCCAAACTAGACGAAACATGTCGTGATGCCACTCTCGTTAATGAGGCACATTAGAAACGGATAAAAAATCAATATGACAAATCCATCCATCCATGGACTTTTGCAGAAGGAGACTTAGTCCTCATCTATGACCAGGCTCATGACAAACTAGGGACAGGTAAGTTAGAATCTCTGTGGCATGGCCCTTACATTGTTAAACATCTTCTGCATAGAGGCACCTACGAATTAGTCGATTATGATGGAATTTCCCTAGGGGAGCCCTGGAACGGGCTTTACCTTAAAAAGTATTATGCCTAGATCACCTAGCATGTGTACATTGTACATTATTGTATTTTAGTTTGGTGTGTCTATTTCTTTCACGTGCTCGAGTCTTTACCTTTGCCACTCATAACTGTGCCTTGTGTTTTCATGCACAGATGATGTCTTCCTTTCCTATCTTTGTCGGGTTTGCGGATGGCGCTAGTCGACACACCCGGAACATTGCTTCGACAGCATGGGTCATTTACCAATTTGACGAGGTGGTGAGTTCAGGAGGTATTTTCTTAGGACCAACGACTAATAACATGGTAGAATATCATGCTATCATCAAACTCTTGACCCAAGCCTCCTCCCTAGGTATCTCTTGTATCATTGTTAACCTAGACTCCCAACTCGTGGTCTATCAACTCAATCGTATCTACGCTATTTGTAATCCTATCCTGCTACGTCTCCACCTACAAGTTCACCGTCTTGAACGAATATTTGATTATATCGAATACAGACATATTCCACAAGAACTCAACAATGTTTTGGATTCGTTAGCTAATTACATCATGGATTGGTATCTCACCCATAGATAAGATTTCGTAAAGGAAAACAAATTGTACATCACATGTAAATCAAAACACATCACATTAAAGGAATCATCATGTACAAATGTTTTGGCACTGTAAAAAATTGGAACTGTATATATATACATAGTGTGACTGAAAATGTTTTGATTACATCAAAAAAGTATTTAGAAGAGAAAAATGTTGGGTCTTTACACCCATACAACATCGTCTGACAAGTCATGAAAAATATACAATCACCAGAGAGACTCTAATCTCCCTACACTGCATTGTGCTGAGAGTAACATATCACTGCGCGCACTACACGTCTCAGTAGAGAATTAACATTCTCTGGAACTCCCACAATGTGCCTCTGTAGATGTAAAGGCACTTCTCTCCTCCGTAGAGGAGGAATGCCCATCATGAGGCCTTGAAGGTTTCTTTCAACCTCTCGGAGACCTATCACTGGTGCCCCCAGATCTGCTGCAACTGGAGCACCCCCATGAAGTCCTGGTATCGGTATCTTAGTCAGGTGCACTGCTCCCTTTTCTGCATGTTGAAAATAATACATCTATTAAAAACTCTTCTACGTACCCAAAAAAATATATACATTAAAAAACTTAAAAAACTTAAAAAACAAAAACTAGACAAGGTGTTGCTTAGTCTCTCACCTGACATATCCCAATCTTCCCCCGTGGGTAGAATCAAATCCATGCTCCCACGAAATCCCACCTCGGCATACGGGAAGTCTTCTATCCAAATATATCGGCGTCTCATCCAAGCGAAGAAGTCACCAGTGAAACGGAATTCTGACTCTGCCACTAGTCTCGGAGACAGACTAGTCCATCATTCCATCCGTGGTTCTCCCACTGGTCATACTACCAGTGCTATCTAAAGCTACATATGGGGGATGCGTTCTAAGAAAAATGAGACCAAGAAAGAGCTGTATCCGAACTGTTTCTACCCCATCCTACACCACGAAACCTGTTCCTTCACATTCCGAAGAAACCCTGCGCTCCAGTTAAACAGTGTTGGCTCCAAACACTATACGCCATAAGATACCTATGATCTCGATGCCAGATGTGCGCTAGTGCTTCCCATCACACTCATGATGGAAAAAAAAATAGATCGAAGGGGTAACTCTCTGATATCCTTGATTGGGATTCTACCCCCCACCAATCTTGCTCCTGGGACACAATGACGTGCCAGATACACGCCCACTTGCTCAGGAAGCGCCCTCTGTCCGTAAAAAGATATAGGAACCCCTCTTTTTGAGAGGCTAGTCAAGAAATATACGTCTTCCAACTCGATGGTTAGAAGCTATGTTCTGATCCAGAACCCTTGCTCCGCGACATCTCAGAAGTTGATTATGTGCTCAAGCAGAATAATCTCCTTCTTTATCTTTTGCAAGTTGAAGAATTTCAATAGGCCACAAGCTATCAACGTGGCCCACGTGCAATGTCTCCACAAAGAAGCTAGATCATCGAGCTCATGCTCTTGTTCTTTCCACTCGATCATGGTCGCTGAAACCACCTACAAACAAAAAAAAAAAACAAAGAATTTCATTATTCAATTTTTCAGCAATTTCTTAGGCAATTTAAAAACTTGAAATCTAATGCCCACATTGTTCAAAAAGGACCACTCCCTCTTTTTATTACTCAACAATCATCATGCAACAATAAAACGTTTTTAAATGAAAATAATTTTCATGATGGCTGCATGGGCATATTCGTGAGTTTTTTTTATGAATTTTTTGACAAAAACGACCCATCCACCCAAGTGTCAAGGCGTTGGAATCTTTGATATCATCTTCTAAAAACGTTTTTGCAAAAGAATGTCTTTTTCCCATCGTTTTCCATAGAGGCTGATTTGATCTTTTTTGGAGCGACTTAGGGCTTCATTTTTTAATTTAAATATTGCTATGAAAACGAATATTGAACCATGTGATTGAAAGAAGGAGACATGAAGATCTACCTGGTCCAAATGGAAAGATAAATGATCAACCATAGCTCCGGTATCAAGCAAAACAAGATCCACCTCCAAAGTAAGAATCTCCACTGCTACAAATCCTTATGCAAAATGAAATGGTAAATGGAGATTTTCCTTGTATTACTATTTATAAATTTTCATTTTTTTATAAGGTATAGTTATTTATGGGTTTCTCTGACAATATAATGGCTTCACTAAACCACTGGATTGCAGTTTTGACACCACAGGTTTCCAAGCAATTCTGATCATTTGTTTACCTTGTCACATCCATGAGCATAATCTTAGTTCATTTTCAAAGCTCAAAAATATGAGAACGCACCAGGTAGACTTTTATCTCTTTTTCGGACACGCATGGACACACGAAAAAGGAACCTCCTGGATTCATCTTTAAACTCTTTTTAGACTCCCTAAATATGAAAAGATAGTCGAGTGATCTTGCTTCCTTTCACACTCGTTAAAAGGTTTGAAAGGGCGTCTTTCGAGTGGTAGTTTATCTCTTTTTCGACCTCGTGAGACTAACTGTACGAAAAAGGAACTGAGAGAGTTCTCTTTTAAGTGTTTTTCTAGACTCTATAATCATGAAAAACCTTCGAGTTTTCTGTCTTTGGACTCGCTAAAACAAACATCAACAAGCCCATACAGGATCGAACCCTTACTTCTTCCAGTTTGTTAAACAAAGGAAGAGGAACTTACTGAAGGTGATTTATATCAAGCATGTGTTATCCTCCTCAAGCTCCTTAAATCAAAAAGAGGTACTTGTCTATCTGGATGGGGGAAAATTTGAAAGAAGCAAGCCAAGCAGTCTCTTGAGAACATTATCAAGTAATTCTTAGAATCACCCTTGAACATGGCACTTTGTCCTTTGCACACATTATAATGCACTGAACCTCTGCACTGAGCCAATCCTTTGAGTTTCTTTCACTCCTCTGGGTCACCTGATGTAAGTCACAACATCCACTGCATCATCAAGTTTTGGTCCATGTCATGTTTCTATTGTTGTGCCTCAGTGTTCAAGGGAAGCACTTGCCTCTAGAGTCAGCCATCACAAATATCTTGTCTCAAAACTCGTGTCAGTCGATGTTCATTTGATCTACCAATTACATTTCTATGTCCATTTTGTGTCGTTGATGGGGGATACATTAAGGCCCTCCTTCGATGAGCCTATTCCTATCGACTTCAACGCATTATCCGGGAATTAGGCTTAGAAACTAGTTAGTACTTTGGGACTTGCATGCCTTAATGGCAGGCCTCCTCACATTAGATAGTAGGTTTACATCATTGACCTCTGATCCAATGATTCCACGGATGTTTGACTTTAGCTCATCCATTCACATTTGTTGGAATGTACTAGGGTACCTTGGGAATCATTGATATTAATGGTGATCTCTCTCGCGCTTGTTAACGGTTTACACCATTGACCGGTAATCAAGTTGTTTCTGCCATGTTCGACATTAGGACATCTATTCACTTGGTTATATTTGTACTACATCGGGATAGGTAAGAATACCCTGGTTTGAGTGATCACTTTGATATGATCTTTGCCCAGGTTGCGAAGGAGTTTCTCTTGAACAATAACACATATATACTATTACATAGATCCACTTTGTATTGGTCGTGGCTATGTCTTGTCATCTCCTAGATCCACTATGTATTCTTCATGGCTACGATCAAGTCAGGTCATGTATAGATCCACACTGTATCCTCGGTGGCTATACCCTTTTTATCAATACAATTATGGATCTGCAGTGTATTTTATGGTGGCCATATCTTACAAGTCTTGATCACCCAAGCATAGGTATGCCTGCCTTGGGTTTTGCAACGTGTCATAATATTTGTTGGGTGTTTATGTGCAGCTTGTGTCAGGTTCTCCACATCTATACCCTTTCTTGAAAGTCTCCAAAGCATTTCAGTTATCAGTTCTCATCTTCTAACTTCATACTTTGGGGGGCAATCTGTTACACATCAACATTACTCACTTTGATAAGTGTCGCAAGTGTTGCATGTTGCTCACAATTGTCGCAAGTGTCGCATGTTGTTCACAAGAGTCACAAATGTCAAGCAAATCATAATTCCATGATGACGACACTAAGGATACACTTAGAATACCTCAAACACCTGATTTGGAGGAAGAGGGATGGTTAACTGAAGTTGGATATCTCTTGCCACCTGAAAGGAGATTTCAAACAAAGGTTTTAAGAGAGAGCTCTCCCCTATATCACCCTTAGGAGCATTGGCGCTCCACTATAAGGTGCTAGGGAGTGTTATAACACCAAACTACCCCTCTGAAGGAGCACTACAGATCTTTAGAGCACTAGCGCCCCCCTAAAGCCTACTAGAGAGCGCTATAGCACCCTGATGCCCCTTTTAAGGGAGTGCTATCTAATCTGGGAAGCAGTTGATCTGTTGAGGAGAATAAGGGGAGGATCTTTCAATCTTGGAAGGTAGTTGCATTCGAATTCCTGGTTCAGTCATGATCTTAGGAGAATATCTTTGGTTTAAGGAGGGAAATCCTCAACTTACCCTAAAGATACCTCAAGAGGTTAAGCCTCTCTAAACCTATATAAACAGGCTCTATCATGGTGGAAAAGGGGGAAGAATTGGAAGCATGAAACCTATGATCTCATAGRAAACATATAGTGAACTGGAGGAAAATAATCAGTAAAGTTGTTGTCATCTAKATCGTGGATCTTTCAAGCAAGGGTTAGACAAAGGGGACTTGACAAAGCTGTCGCATTCGCATCTATGATTGTAAGTTACTTATATCATTGTTCTCATCAATATGACACACTTGGCCTATTTCTTTCTAGTTTGTGTTTGATCTCACATAAACTTGTCTTTGATAGATAGATCTATTTCAAGCTAATATCAATAGAGTAGGAAGTGGTCGTATTATTGTTTGTCTACAGGGCTCATCGAGGAGCGAAAGATCGGAGCTCAAATCGGAGCGTGCAGGGACAAACACCGGTAAAAGGTACTTCTTTTCTCCTTCCTCCTCATGCATTAGTTTGTATAGATTTGAAAGGAAGTAAGTGTCCACGTTAAGCGTCTTTTGTCTTAAGATTTAAGATTCTAGCTCTCAAGAGGAGATCTACCTATCCACAGGGAGATTTTCCTTCAACATATATAAATATGTATACCAAAATTTTTACCTTAATGAGGGTATGTCGATCATGTGTTTTTACCCCACCAAATTCACCTTTCTTCGTTAAGATATTTTTTATGTTTCAAGTAAAACCCATGGGAAATTTAATTCTTTGAATGACCTCTTTTACATCATTACTTTGTTTCTTTGTTAATAACCATGGAAGGTTATTTTAGTCTAGTACTCCATCTAATCTGTTTGAATATCGGATCACACTTCTCATTGCATGATTGGCTTCCTGAATGTTAGTACAAATTTTGACAATTTTTTCTTTGTCCCTCCTACCATCTATGATTCACCATAATGTTTCAGTCACATTCTTCCCGATATGCATTGTATCAAACAAATGAGCTATTTTTAGCTCCTCATAGTAGGGAAACCTCATGAATTGAGCGGGATAAGATTTCATTCCTCATGGAAGCCCATTGTTAATACCTTCATGATGATTGCATCATTCATGAAGCATAGAAGAAATCACAAAATTAATTATCAAATACGGTAAAATAAATTCAATGATTAAAATAAACATTCAAAACATTACATTATCTAAGATACATTATGAAATTGAGTACCTTGACGATTTATATTATATTCCAACCTCCATAGGTGAGGTGTCATTCTTCGTGGATTTAAACCAGTCTCTTCTTTCCCATTGAAAAGATGTTTATCAGTAGTACGATACCTATGGTTCTTAGGAAGAAGGTTCCTATACTCATCAAACACCATCTTTCCAAAACTTTTTGAATGGCGATACTTCATCTTAGGGCCACAAACTAGACATGCAAATTTTCCCTTTGTTTCAAGACCTGCAACAAATGGATTAATGTCAATTATACGATGAGATTATTTAAAAATTAAACATGCACCATGATAACATTAGAATATTATATAGTATTAAAGAGAAATATTAGAATGCTACATACCACAAAAATGTGTTAGTCCAAGGGCATCATGAATTGTCCATAAAAGTATTCCACGGAATTTAAATTTCTTCTCCCCGATTGGTTTACATATGTCACACATTGTGATGCCAGCCCATAAATTTAGTAGATCATCGATAAGAGGCTCGATATATACATTCATATATTTAACCTGGTACTTACCTAATTGTTTGAAATTACACATAATTAGTAAAGGAATGATATCATGTAATATATATAATTAAATAAATAAACAAAATATATTATGCAAAAATTGAAACAAATGAAAATGTTAGATTCAAAAAATCAATGTAAACAAATACCTGGAACAATCATTGTCAACATTATGTGCTCCCTCGTTATTGGCATCTAAGGAGGAATTTTATTGTTGATAACAAAAATAGGCCACACTGAGTAAATAGACCTAATCTCTCTGAATGGATTAACATTGTCAGCTGCCAATGAAATCTTAACATTACAGGGTTCATCTTTGAAAGCTGCCCATTTTTCCTCAATTTCCCTAAATGCAGAACCATCGGCAAGCATTCGAAGAACACCATCTCCACTTATGTTATGTGCATGGTAATCCATAAATTGTGCTATGCTTTCACACCTAAACAATCGCTGCAAACACAGAATTATGGGAATATGACAAAGAACCTTTCGAGGCACCCTTTTTGTTACTTGATCGGTTTGATATCTATTGATAAGACATTGCGAACATTCAGTTTTCGAAGCATGTTTTCCATAATATATAATATGGTCATTAGGACATGCATCTATAGTTTGATAATCCATTCCAATGTTTTTCATAATGGCATGCAAACCTCAATATGTGCAAGGTAAAATATTTGACGATGGTAACAAAAAATCACCTAACAATCTACAACATAACAAACAACTAGTAAATGTAAGAATATTAATCATAAAAATTGCATTCTTATTTTACACATTAATTAAAACTAAAAAAAAATATTAAAAAATCAAAATTTATGTATAATATGAGATGAAACATATTACATACCTTAGTATCTTTGTCATACAAGTGTTCGACAAATTATTAGTAACCTTTAAGTTCACTAGCAACAATGTAGCGGAGAGAATATTTGCTCTTGATCCTTCATAAAGTCATTTATTTTCCTTTTCTAATAGAGGTTCATCATAAATACCAACATTTTCCCCATCCTCATCTGGCTGCGAAAATAAATCTTGGATCATTTGATTTGTCCCATCATGTTCTTCCATGAGAACCTCATTTGCTTGGTCATGATGATGTTCCTCAACTTGTACATCATTTCTACTAATACTTGGTGCAATATTCTGTGAAAAGTTAGAGGGCAACTCTAAATTTATAATTACAAACAATCATGCAAAATTAGTGAATACTATAACAAACATTCAAACAATATATATACATATATATATAATTTTATATAAAATTAAAAAAATAAAAAAAGATAATGAATATATAGATAATTACCATGGGACGATATTCATTCGATTTGCCATCAATGTGACCATATTTCCTACAATGTTTTGTAGCTTTTGCTATTAAAATTCTTACGAGACATCTGAAGAAACATGTTTTACAAGGGCAATGACATCTACCATCACCCTTTTCACCCGCTTTAATTTTTTTCTCCACCTCTAACAACATTCTGCGACATTTTTCTGCACAAAAATACCCTTTCGGAACCGTCGTTGTTATAGCAAGATTGTCACAACATCTTTAAATCATCAAATATTTATAGTCCAATTTTATGTCACTATCGTCGCAATTGTGATAAACGTGACTTAAATATATTTCTTTTTTTACCTATTTATTTTAGGTCATTTTTAACGGTCAATTTTAAGGTTAGGTAAGTTGTCTCTCTTGCGACAGACAAACTAAATTCATCTCTCTTGCGATGAACATTGACCATAATAATTTAGTCAAACTACATGCGTCGAGATAGCAACGAATATAGGGTGGATTTAGAAAAATTAAACTTTTTCTCTTGCATTTTGCGATGAAAGAGTACTTTCGTCGCAAGTAGTCATCGCAAATTTTTCAATATGTAGTAGTGTAATAACACTATAACCTATATACAAGATACACAACATAAACTGAATAGAGAATTGATACTTATCTTTTGATTGAGAATACCTTCCACATCAACATGGTCTAGACCAAGGTACCAAATCGCAGCAACACTCCAACCAATGGTCTCTCATTCCCCACATTCTTGTCCCACCCCAGAACTATACACCTTCACTGTCACACTGTCCATCAACTGCTACACCTCTCTTTCCTTAGGCTTCAGCAATAGGCTGGATCGGAAGTCTTAGAGAACCATGGCTCGAGGAGTTCCAACTACCCTCAGAGGTATCCAATTAGCATCTTCCTGAGCTACTCTTTGTATTCAACATTCTAACTTTAATCAACATCATCTCATCTACATCACCCACATGCAGTTATCATGAGAGAACATAAAATAATTCATTTAGGAACTCCATCTTAGTTCAAAAAGGAATTCAACTTTTTCCCCAAAACATGAAATTCCATTTCATAATTCTTCTTGGTTGTTTCCATATTAGGATTGCAACCTTCATTGTGGTTTTCCACAAGCACCAAATTGCATGCCATTTTCCTGCAAGGCTTCATCTTGCATACTGCAAACAATTGTCAGTATTTCCTATACATCATAATTCAATTGCAATATGTACAGAACCATATGCAGTGAACTTAGAATTGTCTACATCTAGCAATTCAATCATAATTACCAAACAATTTAATAAAATAGAATGACTTGTCATTCTATGCATATGCATGTTCACAGTAATATCTGTAAGTTCATTACTTCTTTTTCTAAACAAGAAAATTTCTTGTAGTCAATGTTCATGTGACTACTTGACTTGCAACTTTCTTGTTGCAATGTCTAACACCTCTCTGAAATATCCTCAACTTCATGAGTTAACAACATTTCAACTGCTAGTAACAATTATTTCCATGCAAGAATATATATGCACGTACTTACAAAACATATTCAACCATTTCATTTAGTATACAATTATATCGCATACTATGCATGAGTGCAATTCTCAATGCATACTTATTCAGTGCACCTTGCATTGAATTACATAATTCTCTTTATCTCAGTCATGTATCTCACCATCCATAAGTTGGAATTCTGGCCAATGCATTGACACATTCTCCACACACTTCCTATTGTCTTCCCAATTAATTGGATGCCTTCCTTTTCGACCCAAACACTACACCAATAATATAATTTTGTGGTGTTCATTAGTGTTAGCAAAAATGTTGTAGTCCAAGTTTTATTTAAAGGTAGGAAGATTTAAGTACCTGTGCGGCTCATAACCTTTCCATATCCAACCATGTCCTAGTCTCATACATGACTAGCTTACTGGCATTCATTCCTATAACAAGTTCTTATATTTTAATTCTTTGGTTATTATCCCATAACCAAATTAATATGACATTCAACTATGTTAGTGTGTGCATTCAGAAGATAAAAATATTTGAATTAATATAGGCCTCCATTCTTTACCACATCTAGTGGTATGCATTCAATAATATAATCATGTGATTTTATAAAATAACATTGGCTGGGGAAGTTCTTATCTAAAATTCCTTTTATAAATTATGCAAAAAGAGTAATAAAAAATCATACCTGCATAACTGCCATTAATAAATTTTATATTCCCTGAATGTCTGATGGCAATAGAATATTTCATGCAACTTTTATAAAACTTATAACCAACACTTCAACTCTCTGTTTCTTCCCTCCTTTTGCAACAACATCACCAACAACACTTGAAAACATGCAAGCATTATTTCCTCTGGCTGACCCAACAAGCCATAACATACTTTCTACCACAAAAATTGCAGCAACTTCTTTCTCCCTAAAAACTTTTCCTTGTTGATCCCAGAAGTCTACAATTCTTATATGATTCATGAATCTTATTGTTCTCTCATTGTAGTCACTGTACATGCCTATTTTTATCCTAAGCACTTTTTACGCAGTGCCCCCACCTCATCGGGGTCTGCTGACATCCCGATCAATATATATTCAAACTCTCGGAGCTAGAGCAGCTCTTCGGGTCCCTACTAGAACCTCCACGAAAAAAATCTGCAGATCCTGCCATGAAACCTCACATGCATGAACTAGTGGTAGGCACAATATTCCTCTACATGACCACCATCTATGACCACACGCCTATCCAAAAGCCACTTCACGATCTCGTACTTCGGGTGTTTTTCTACGAGTCAACCTCGACTCTCCCGATCCCTGAACTCCGAACAAAGAGCCTAGCGAGTGCTAGCTTTGTTCCTTTGACCTTTGACGATGTGACCTTTGGCTATGAACTGGGGTACAACTCCCATGCACTTCGAGACTTCACACTTTGCGATGTCAGAAGACTACTCACCTCCCTCCTTCCGATACCTGAAACCTTCTCCCCAATGAAGGAGATCGACGGTCAGATCTACTTTCAGACTGACAGCCCAAATTATTCCTCTTGAGCTTCGAAGTGTTAAGTGAATATCGGCTCTTATCTTCCTCACGACTCTAATGGATCTAATGGCGCGTGACTGTCATCATCTCTCTCCTCCAAGGATCTCTATCGTCCATTGAGATTCTTGACAGGTTTCTTCTGTCCAAATCTGTGTCAACCCTTATGAACTTGTTTTCCACGAGGTGACTTTGACCCTCATATTTCCTTTGAACACTTGAAAACTCTATCCTTCCTGAGATTTATTCTCACTGCAACTCAAGGATTCTCAAGAATCCTTCTCACACTCCTTGCGGCCTTCACAATAACCCCTGGTTATCTAGAACTCCAACTCTATGCACTCCTTGCAACAGAAGTTATTCAACCTCCTTCCCTCGGGTTGGATAAGTCTAAGACCTAACTTGGACTTCATAGACCTTGCACAACTTTATGCTATCCTTGCACTTTTGTTGGTATAAGTTTCACGGCATCTCTCCTGAGATTTATGAGGTAAACCTAGAATCTGTTGACGCACTCCTTGCAAGAATTCATTCAATTGATACATAGAGCAACCATAATACACCATAAAATTGGATCAAAGCATACTTATATTTATTTCTCTTTAGAAGTCGTTCCATTTTTAAATTATTTGACTTGATATCTCCATACTCTTGTGGAAATACCTTCACACCCTTGGAGTGCATCCACAATCCTCTATTATTCTAACTTTCCTCCTTGGAGTGTTGACATGCATTCCTATTAGCTGGATATCTATCTCATGATTTCTTCTTCCATTATCTTAGGATGTTCATGGACTTGTCTCCATCCATGAGTTTTTCCTTTTCTACTTTGCATACTTCCCATCACATATTATGCTGATATTAATTTTCATCATTCCATTATTATTTGGATTCCTTTGATTCAGATCTTGCATGAACGAATTATAATTCCATAAAACCTTCATTCCTTATTCCCACTCTTTGCATCTCCATACAAACCTATGGTTCATGCATTATCATGTATTGTAGATGCATTTCTCCACCTAGAATTCACATTTGATGTGCAAGGATTGTCACCTGGACTGTCTTCCCCAAACAAGAATCCCATTTGGGGTTTCCATGATGCTTATCGAACCCAACATCTAATCCAATGACTTATAAAAAATATTAGATGTAGAATAAATAATTTTCCCTCTCCTTCTTCCTTATTTATTATATCTGAAGACATCTCTAGCACTTTTTATGTTTTAATGTAACCATTACATATAGAATCCTATTTCTGATACCTTCCCAATCACAACTTCCTTTCTCAATTCTGAGCCTTGAGCAGAAAGCTATAATCCTTTAAAACTTGTGCTCCTTCTCTGATGCACTTCTTGTGCAATGATCTCTTTTCTCTGAGTTAATGGCTCTTAGATATTTGTTGGACCCTATCATAAAGTTCCCAGGTCTTCGGTATTCTTTTGATGCAAGTTTGAACCAAATGAAACCCACATGCTTCCTTCCTAACCCTTTTCCCTTCTTTAACATAGTTTTAGGGCACTAACCCCCATTTTCCTTGACCCCTTGATTCGTATGGGACCACGTCGGTGACCAAGTGATAAATCCATAGGTTCTTACTTGGAATTTGGATCTTCGGGACTTTGGGACTTTGGAGCTTCGGGAAATCGAAGGATTTCTCATCCGCACATCCCCCAACAGTTAATCTCCGAACACTCCCATGTCACATTTGGTGATGTCATTACATCACATCACTTAACACTTTTCCAATTGCGAGGGCATGTAACTATGGTTTGGAGTAACCCACCTTTCATCTCGCAATTCTTCTGACACTGACATGTAATCCCTTAGTGAAACTTTGGTTTGGATTGCGGGACCGCCTTGGAAATTTAACTCTTGGGAAACTTGGGTCCTCGTAATGCCTTGTGGCCATCGATCTTGATGTATTGTGATCAATTCCACTATGTTTCCTCTGACCTTTAACTACGTTATGTAACCTCAGACCCACTAACCCTACTCATACAGAATGCCATGTGGCGGAATACTAGCAGCTGGCACGTGGCCCAGTCAGGTGGGTGACATGTGTCACATTCCAAATGCCATTTCAATATTTCATGGGTTCAAAACCCACTAACATGTGGCACACAACCCATGTGTCCACATCAATCCAAGTGACATCATCATGCCAAGTTACTCTGGAGTTTCGGACTTCAGAAGTTTTTACGTTTGCTTCCTTCCATTTTCTCAATTTCGAAACTTTCAAACTTATTTAACCTCCATCCCCACATAGTACAGTTGTCACCAACTAAAGAGGTGGCATGTGGCATATTTAATAAGTTCCATGTCCCCCTGGTGATGTCATCCTATCCTACCACATTTTCTCCTTTTTTCTTCGGAACTTCGGGTTTTGGAAGTTTGTGCATCAGCACATCCCACTTCTCCCAATTTCTGAACTTTGAAGTTATGATCATGTCGTCAGATATAAGGCTCACAACCACTCATGTGTATACCTGGTGGTTTCGATCCACACTTCACCACTCACTTTAACTTCTGCTCTTGGTTTGATATAACAGTAATCTTTTTCCCAGATCTACGGTGTAGATTTCCTCTGGGCCTTCAGATCTTTGGGCTTAGGAAGTTTGTGCATCAGTGCATTCCACTTCTCCCAATTTCCGAACTCCAAAAGTCTTCCATGATAACCCTCCTACACCTTCTCCATATCTTATGGTTGTAAATATTTTCCCTTCCTTCCAAACAGATCCTACGGTCCCAACACCACCAATGTTGTGGTCTCTCTCCCTGTGGGAAAATACCACGTCTGTCATGGTTTTATAATATCGCTACCCCTCCTGAGCTTCGTAACATGGCCAAAGTAACCTCTTGGCACTCAAGAATGTTCTGAGGTTCGAAATGTATTCCTATAGACAAAATTTTCACTTGAAACCTTGGGTCCAGAGACCACTTATCCATCCCATCCAGTTTCGGTGTTGAAACCTTGGCTTTGAACTCGAATTTTGTCTACTTTGACAACAATTCTTTCCAAAAATTTTGCTTAAATTTCCACTAACATGGTCCATCCAGGCTCAGTTTTGAAAACCTTGGCTCTAATACCAATTTGTAATGCCCCTTCCCATCCAGGTTTGACCAGGTAACACTACCAAAACACCCTTAAATTTTCCTTTTACTGCTCTAATCTGTGAAACTCCAACCTTAAACTAATGGGCTATGCCACATATAGATACTTGAGGAAAAACATACACATTTATATAAACATAGAATGACTATTATATATATATATATATATATATATATATATATATATAACATATTAATGCAGAAATAACAATAATCCTACACATACAACATATACAACATACACAGGCAATACTCATCAATTACAACATATGTACCATTACACAGCATGTAAATGAACATAAAAGTTGTACTTATCTTTTATTAGAATACCACCAACTTCGTATAGACCTTCCATGAACCTCCCAACCTTAGACCACACTACTCATCACTCTCAGTAGTAGGTCATCCCCAAGCTGGGACTAAGCTCCATTGGGCAAGGGATTCCTAGGCTAGGTAAGGTCAATAGGGAATTCACACAATTTATGAGGAAGGATTCTCTCCTAGGAGACACTTACACCCACTGCTCACAGAATCTCATTCCCCACATGCCTGTCCCACCCCAAGAGTATACACCTTCACTATCACACAGTCCATCAGTTTCTCAACCTCCCTTACCTTAGGCTTCAGCAACAAACTGGACCAGAATTCTCAGAGCTATGTAGCAGCTACGGGACTCCCTCCAAAAGAACTCACCTCCTCAACACACTCTCTCACTTGGAGAGAGTTTCTCATAGGCCTGACAACCTGCCTCTTCAATCCTCAACAACCTCTCTCACCTGGAGAGAGTGTTTCTCACAGGCCTGAAAACCTATTTCTTCAACCAGTCTTTGACTCAGCTCCAACCAGGTGAGGACAACAACAAGGGTTCAGTGCGGCACAGGAAACAAAAGATGATAACCCAAAAATGGTTAAGGTTTTTCATGGAAAAAACATCCAACAACTATGACACAAAATTGATCAAATGATTACAAGGTGCTTGGACTTCACAGGAGACACAGATCAGTCCACAGTTCTCCCTGGGTTAAAGATGCATGACCAAGGAAAAACAAATGCAGAGGTCGATGATGGAGGTCTCAGGTTCAAACAGAGGATGGGAAAATGGAAAAACGAACCCCCAACTGTGTTGGCTTTCCCAGCTATAAATTCATGCACCTAGGTCAACACCTATCTTCTTCCAGCCGCATGTGTTCCACTTCACACACGTTCCCTTTCCTAGGAACTTAGGATAAAAACATGTCTTTCACACAACTTTTGGAATAATAATAAATTATTATTCTCAAGGACTTAAGCCCCTAATCTTAGCTCATCTTTCCAACCTTTCAGCCCCCTCTCCCTTACCCAGCCTTGTGGAAGATTAGTCCCCCATCACTCTTTCTTTGTGGTCGGTCTACACGCAGCGATGTAATTATATTAAATATGTGACCATTTATACATATACAATAGTAATATCATTGGCCTTTACATCTAGGCTCTCTAGCCTAAACACCACATAAGCCTCCTAGCTTATTATAACTCGGCTCACTAGCCTATAAAATATGTTTACAATTCATACTTACAACTGGGGCTCTACCTGGGGATATTACAATTATGAAAATCACAAAATCATTAGAAGTAGAGATGTCATATTCAATGAGAAGGTCATGTATAAAGATCAGTTGAAGGGAAGGAAATAGGAAGAAGAAAAACCAAAATACACAATGCCTAATGAGATCACTGGAAAAAAAATTCCAAAGGTACCAGAAAATCAAAATGTACAACAATAGGAGAAACAAGTACCTCAAGCTCCTGCAAGTGTTGTTATAATATCTACTAGGTTAAGTAGACCCCTTGAATGATACTCTCCTTCATTGTATTATTTATTGTTGACTGATTCTGGTGAACCAAAAAGTTATGAAGAGTAAATGCATGTAAACATTAAAGGGAAGTGAGAGAAAGGCATGAAATAGGAAATAGATTCCTTTGTAAATAACCATACTTGGGACTTGGTTCATTTTCCTTTAGGAAAAAGAGAATTGCAGAATAAATGGGTTTACAGGTTGAAGGAATAAGATGGAGGGAAAAAGTAGTACAAGGCTAGACTTGTTGTAAAGGGGTTTACACAAAAGAAAGGTATATATTTTGATGAAATATTTTCTCTTGTTGTTAAAATGACTTCAATTAGGAATATTTTAAGTCTTGTGGAAATAGAATATGTCCATCTTGAACAATTAGATTTAAAAAAATATTTTCTCCATGGGGATTTGGATGAAAAGATTTATATGCAGAAGCCACAGGGGTATGAGGTCAAAAGAAAGTAAAATTTGGTATGCATGTTAAATAAGAGCTTGTATGGCCCAAAGAAAGCTCCAAGGAAATTGTATTTGAAGTTTGACAGGTTTATGAAAAAACAAGGTTATAGTAGATGTCATCCCAATCACTGTTTTTTTTTTAAGGGCTAGAAAATGGAAGCTATATTAACTTGTTATTGTATGTATATGAAATGTTTGTTGCAGGGTCTAATATGCAAGATATAAGTGTGCTCAATAATAAATTATCTAATTCATTTGTGATGAAAGATTTGGGTGTTTCAAAGGAAATCCTTGGTATGAGAATAACAATAGACAGGAAAAATAGCAAATTGACATTGTATCAGGGTGAGTACATAGAGAAGGTGTTGGAGAGGTTTAGAATGCAGAATGAAAAACTACTTAGTACACCTTTGGCCAGCCATTTCAAATTAACTAAGGAAATGTGTCCTAAGACACAGGAGGAGATAGAATACATGTCCATGGTCCCTTATTCATTGGCAGTTGGTTGCTTTATGTATGTGATGGTTTGCACAAGACCATTTATTGCACATGCAATGGGAGTTGTGAAAATGTTTATGAACAATCCATGTAAAGAACATTGGGAGGTAGTAGAGTGGATTCTCGGGTATTTGAGAGGTATTTCTACTCATGCATTATGTTTTGGAGGTTCATACATTGTTCTAAAGGTATATGTTGATTCAGATATGGAATGTGATAAGCAGGAGGAGCACCACAGGGTATGTTTTTGTTGTAGGTGGAACAACAATAAATTGCATTTCAAAACTACAAAAGGTTGTCTCTCTTTCAACAACAAAATTAGAGTATGTTGTTGCTATAGAGGCTAGTAAAGAAATGATTTGGTTACAAAGGTTTATGGAAGAATTGGGAAAGAATCTTGAGAATAACAGGTTGTACTGTGATAATGAGAATGACAGTCATTTTTCAAAGAAATCACCTTCCATTCGAATACTAAGAATATACAACTTAGGTACCATTTCATACGATCCATATTGGAAGAAGGACATTTGAAGTTGGAAAAGATACATACTAGCCAAAATCCTACAGACATGTTAACAAAGCGAGTAACTAGAGAGAAACTGATTTTATTCTCAGTTTCATTTGGTATTCAAGAATGAAGGTGAAGTTGAGAAATTTTCTAGGTCCACGATGGAGTATAGTTTAGCAGATACATCAACAGTGGAGTTGTTTTGACCAGTCCCCAAGTGGGAGATTGTTGGTTGTGGAGCTTTATTATCTTATTGATTCAGAGGTTTGTTTCAACCTTGCTTGGACCCCATTCCCTAACGAGGGGCATGGGGGGGATTTCCTCCCCACAACTATCACCAGGGGGGTCCATTGGGGGGCCGTGACAATTTTTGTAGACCCCCTAATGGGGGATTTGGGTGCAGTTCTCCCAAAGAAAAATTTTGGGAAAAAATTCCTTTTAAAATATTGTAATTTCATAGTCAATCTGGATTATTCATTATAAGATCGCATATCTGACGATAGAAGTTATTTTAGGGTTTTTTTCTCTAGAAGGAAACCCTCTATTATAAGGGAATTGTATTGTGGCTATGTATTATTGTGAATATTGTATTCTAAGAGAGGATACTGTGAGAGAAAGAAGAGGAAGTTATAGCAGGCGTGTTTTAGGTTGTATCCCTTTTATTGGATAATAATAAAGGAAGGACCTGGAAATTTCTCTGGTGGATGTAGCCCACACTAGGTGAACCACGTATATATGTTTCTCTAATTTATTTTGTATCTTTTGTGTTTTATCTAAGTGTCCTTGAATATTTTTCTCTCCACACCTAATTCAAGGCCTTAGATCCTAGACTACTTGGTGTACCCTATAAACAAAAAGTCTAGTTGATTTTAAATTAAGCATTCATTTTAGTGGTTGTTTTTACCTAAAGGGTATGGAAGTGAAACTGGTATTGTTTGAGACTCTTGCAAAAATGAAAATTATAAGAAAACTGGAAAAGAAAACTTTACACTAATCCTTCAAAAGAAAAAGAGTTTCAATAAAGAAAATGTAAGAACAATCCTTCAAATCTAAAGATGCAATATATTCTCCTTTCCACGAAAAATGCACAATGCAACTTTCAAGTGAAACAAAAGACCAAAAGAAAGGATTTTATTTCTTATTTTTCTTTTGAAATGATTTCAATATGAGAAGAAAACAAAACCCTATGCTAATTTCTTTTTCTTTTTCAAATAACAATGCAAAGCAATGCAAAGAAAGAAAGAGACCTGACTATCATAAAAACAAGGTTTTCTTTTTTATTTTCTTTCAATCAAAGAAAAAATAACAAAAGATGCTAAAATAAACTGCAGAATACATGATTCATGTATAAAAGAAACTGCATAATATTTTTTTTAAATGCAACTCTTTTTTCTTAAAATTGAAGCTAAAAATAAGCCAAAAAAGCTATACAAGAGTTTTTTT
>JZKD02S1827981.1:408766-422433 GCA_000966675.3 Picea glauca | reverse complement strand
TGCTTTGGCAATATCAAGATGCATCACCTTTACAAACTCAGCTTCAGCAAGTCCATTCAAGATAGCATTCATCCCCTTAGCATTAAAACTAAACTCTAACTTATCATCCTTGGAGTCTAGCACAGCAGGCTTTGTATATCCAGTCTCTACTACATCCCAAACATCAGCACCCAAGACCATTAAATATGTTCTCATTCTAATCTTCCAGAAGGCAAAATTTGTTCCATCAAATAGAGGGGGATTAGAGGCTGAAGTACTTTCATGACTTGTCATGTTTAAGCTTACAGATCTACCTTTAAATAAAAGGAACCCACTCTGATACCAATTATTGAAATTACTAATACAACTAAGAGGGGGGGGTGAATCAGTTGTCTTTGTGCTTAAACAATTTTAAGTCTATTAGAACATTCTTAATCTTTCTTCAAGTGATCATCAACTTTATACAGCATATGGATAGTAAAAGTAAAAAGCATTAGTCACACACAAGGTATACATAGAGACATATTTTCACGAGGAAACCCATAAAGGGAGAAAACCTCCTCTTCTTCGAAATGATAGGTAGTCTTTTAAGTTCTGTACATCATCTCTAATTGAGCACCAACTCAATGTGAGGTTGCTACCTCTGTTTACAAGCTACAACTTGTTTGAGAGCACCAACTCTCTAGTTTCTCTAGCACCCACTAGAAGGAAACACCAACTCCCTGGTTTCTCTAGCACCCACTCGAAGGAAGCACTAACTCCCTATATGTTCTAGCACCAACTGGATGGAAGCACCAACTTCCTGTTACACAGGCTCCAACGTGTATAACAGAGAACACTTGTTCTCCCTTGCACCACCCTACCACCCTGGTTTCTCTGGCTGCAACCAAATGGAAGCTACAACTTCCTGTGTTTAAGCTCCCACTTGAACCTCTGAGGACAACAGTCCTCCCGAGAACCTCCCAACCTCCCTAGAATATAAATGAACATAAAAACATTCAACTACACAGATACATCAATTCTTACCAATATTTATTTGTTTTGTAACTTTGGTCTTCTTCTGACTGTTCTGTAGTTCTTTTCTTCCTCAGTCTGTTCAGCAAGTCTGCTTTGCATCAACTTGTTCTGTCATTCTGGTCTTCTTCAACTTGTTATGTTATTCTTCTCTGTGTTTCATCTCACACTGCACATATGCTCAATCTCCTCCTGTGCATCCTCTCATTTTCCTTTTCTTACAGTTTCATTATTTTCTCATACAGAACAACCAACCACACATTGTCTGTCTCATTTTTCTTTTATACACAATCACGACGGTTCAACTTCCCATCTCCTTCGGCAAACAAAAGACAACTGTTCGAGCAACTAAAACGCCAATTGATTCACAATAATGAATCCGTTTCACTAACAGATTCGTAACTGAGAGGCCAATTGTGAGAGAGGATAGTAACCTTCCGATCATATTCCAATTTATCTTCACCATTGGATGAACTTTATTGACATTGTCGTTAAATCGGGTTTCGGCATTTCAGCAATCCTGTGTTGAGTGTCTCGACACTTCATTTCACGATCTCCGAAGTTCCGATACAGAAATTTTTTACACTACCTCCTTCCCCAATATGACTATGGTCATAACCAAGCACCTATGCAAAAAAACTCTTTTCGCAAATTCACGTTTCATGAATCTAGAGATGAGGCATCTCGACTTTCCAAGTCGCGATCTCCGAAACCCTGAAATGGAGCTTTTCTAGACTGACTCCTTCCCTTCTCGTGACCATGGGCTGTGACCACAGCCTTATGCATAAGGCACTTTCGCTATTTCTCATTTCGTGAGTCTGGAGATGAGACATCTCGACTCTCCAAGTCGCGATCCCGATACCCTGAAATGGCATGGGATCAACAGTCCTGATCAACACTTGATCTGACGGCTCAAATCATGTTGCTATTTCGCATATCGCAATTTCGACATTCCTGTGGTGAATGTTCTTGTCACTTCCAAATCCCGATCCATGAAACTCTGTAAATAAGTCGTATCAATGGTCCAGATCACATCTTGATATGACGGTTGCAATTACATCGCGATTTCACATATCGTGATATCATAATTCTTGATGTTAACATTCCTTGACATCTCCAACTCTTGATCCTCGAATTCCCGAAATGGACTTGGATTCAACGGTCTAGATTCAATCTTGATTCAACGGCTACAATTGAATTGCGAATTCGCATATCGCGATTTCGACATTCTTGTTCCGTTGTTTTCTTGTCTCTCTATGTCGTGATTCATGAAACTCTGATATAGAGTTGGCTCAACGGTTCAGATCTGATCTTGATTCAACGGCTGCAATTGAATCACGATTTTGGCATTCCTGTTGCATTGTTTACTTGCCTCTCCATTGCGATCCTCGAAACTCCAACATGGACTGGAATCAACGATCCAGATTCAACCTTGATCTGACGGCTCTCGTTCTTTAGGGAATTTTGAATGAGATCCAATGATCAGAAATTCTTCTCAAACTTTACGAGTCTTCGATCACTTGATCAAAGTTGCGTTGCCTTCAATCATTTGCCTTCGATCATTCGAACTTCCTGAAATTATCTTCTATTTTCCTGTCAATTACAAACTTCCTATATTCATGCCAACTTTACTATTGTACTTTCCATCAATGACAAGCATTCGTTGTCTGATAAATATTTGCCAACATTTTGTTATTTCATAAACAATCTGAGCCTTGAACCTAGACAAACCATAGCCAACACAGGCCTCTGGGACTCGGGAAGACCTGAGGAACCAAAGGTTTCCTTAAAGAAAAGAAAACCTTTTGAAAAAAATCTTGAAATTGACAGGAACATGTGTTGTGCTCATTCAGCCTGTGTATGTACATGGGCTGGGTATAGAACATGGCACGTACACTGCTGAAAATTTTCAAAAAATAAAAAGATTCAAACAAAGCACTTAACTCAGGAAAAATGGTAAGAACCTATAAGGTGAACAGAGACCCAAAAAGACTCAGAACACTTCAACAAGTAGGAATTCAAGCCAAACAAAGATATCGTAAAAAGACACTAGAGAGACTCCTCAGTGGAGTCGCCAATTTTGCAATGGAAAAATACCCCTAATCTGGGTCTAGTGGCTAAGCAGAGCCTTGACACCTTAAAAGAAAGAAAAGATTATATTCTACCCCAAAACAAACATGACCTTATGATAATTAAGGGAAAATAAACAAGATTGGAACATGTACCTTAATTCCTTATGACTATTGTCGATCCCTTCCAATTTTTTTATGTTCCAAGATTGTAGGCCTCCTCCTAAAGTTGGCATGAAACAATGTTACAGAAAAAACTATGAAAACATAGGCTTAATTATCAATATCATATAAAGGGTTAGTTATTCATGACAACATTCATAAACACAAACACATAGACATAAATATCTGGGAAAAGAAGTTTTCTCTTTTATTAATAACAAAATTGGAAGTTACAACATAAATTTTGCTAGCCCCGCTCCACAAACCTCACCTAGGTTCCTCTACTTTGTCTCCAAGTGAACTATTCCCAATACTATCCTCACCACCAATAAGCCAATATAATGGAAAAGTATGAATGGTATAAGGAGGATGGATGGAAGGGAATGTTGAGGATGAAACTCAGAGAAGAATGCAGAAAGCTTGGAATACAAGAGAGAAAATTTGGCAGAGTTCTCTTGCCTAGTTTGATGTCTCTAAATGACCCCCCTAGGGACCTTTTATATGATAAAATGATGTTTAATTAGTTATAGAAGGGATACATGATGTAGGATGGTTTCCAAACCTAAGATAGCCCGTAAAATCCACCAAAAAGCACAGATTTTATATTTTTTTGTCACTTTTTAGAGTACACGTGTGCTTTTAGTTAGGAAGCAGGCATATGTATGTAGGACTTCAAGAATGAAAATATTGTATGTACATTGTCTTCCTATGCAATAGAGAACGTATTCCATACAAAAAGTTGTTTTTTGAGAACTCCATCAAAAAGGGTTGGTAGATGTATGAATTAGTAGGTCAACATTCAAGATGCATAGTAGTGGCATTTTGAGTACCATATGTCTAAAACCCACTTTTACACCATTTTTCACTTTGAAAACCTAAGGAACCACTTTTTCTAAATTTATTTGAATTTCATAAAGCCATAAAACACCTTTATGACCTTTTCTTCTTGAAATTATAAAATTAAATTAAAAAATTAAAAACAAACCTTAAAAGTAATGGTTAAAATTGATATAGTCAACAACAATATTTTATTATCATGACCATGTCAAGGATAACCACTATTTTTCTTATAAATTCAAGAGGTATCTCCCATTTTCCATAGATCCATCCATTGAAAGTAATAAAGTGTTGTCGAAATTTCTCTATATCTTTTGGCCACATTCACGATCCTTTTCAGCCACAAAAGAGAAGATCCAAGTCAAGCCACATACTTGATAACAACAAAGAACCCTCCCAAGGAGGAGGCGAAGGAGAGCATCATATTCAAAGTGCTTCCTCACATGTGTTGTAAAATATTTATGTTGAGGTAATGAAGCATTTGTTCATTCTTTTGAGATTGTTGTTCTAGTTTTTATTTATTTTTTGAAATTTTTTATTTCTCTATTGAATGGCATGGGTTTAAGAATGAGTCATTTCATATAAAGTTAGGGTTTCTGGTTTTACTACACATATTTTTCTATGATCTAGATACAACCACTAGATTTGTAGATCTACTAACCCTTGCTAACCCTTGCTACGAAATTTACACAATAGATTGGTGAGTTGCAGAATTTGCACAATTGATTCGGATTATTTTCAGCACAAAATGAGAGCAGAGATATAATAAAGAAATGTACAAAGATATATCATATATCCAATAATATAGAAGAGATATATTAGTGATATAACCATAAACACATAGATACAGTAATACACAATTTCTATTAATGAGTGAAATGTATAAAACTCTAGAAATATAGAGTGAAAAACTTTCTAGAATGGTGGGAGCTTATCTCTGAGAACAAATGTGACGGCTAATCACATTTGCAAGAGGAAGATTTTAAAATGAGGCTCCAAAGGCCTTATTATCATTAATAAAATCCAAAACCCTAACCCTGGAAGATGAAAAGCCAACAATTGTGTGCAACCTACTTTGGGTAGTTTGGTGTATCGACTTCTTGGGGCATAACTTTGGCATACGATATTTGTTTGGGGCGTACGATAGCTCATTGGAAAGGTATCGAAGAGGAGATTCATTTTGGGGTATATATAAGAGCCTTTGAAAATATTTGAGGCTCCTTATCATGAAAAAACATCGTTTAGGACCTTAAAATGGCCTCAGAAGTTTGTACCTGAAAAACTGCTACAAATAGTAAGTTGCTAGAAAATTGTTTTGAGCCAGTTGGAATAGGTGGGTGGCCACTGATATCAACCTGGATAAATCCTCCCTCCTTAGGAAGAAATGTTATCCATTGTGTTGAGTTCCCGAGGGAGAGGGGTAAGTTTTTATTGAATCTGGACCTTGGTGAGTTGCTTTCCATGCTGGAGAAGTTGCACTGCTTGGCTTGTGGGAGGTTTTCAAGAACCTAATGAGATGATTGTGTGAAAAAGTAATATTTTCACTTTGCTTCAATATTATCGAACCGCTTCTTCTTCTTCTATATATAAGGTTCTTGGACTGAGGCTATAGTGGTTGCAATGTCCTTGGCTCACCTTTTGAATAGATTGTGAAGAAGATAAATTTGTAGTATGAGATACTACCTTGTGACACTTTTTAGGTGGGAGAATAGTTGGAACTAGCTCTAGTATCTGTAGAGATAACCCCCCAGAGTAACAATGACACTATGGGGTCGAAATGCGTAAATAACATGGTGCTTCCACATATATGGTTGGCCCAAAAGAACATCACAGACATCCAATAGGGAAACGTCACATAATACCTCATCCTTGAAGGGTTGTATGTCATATGACAATCAACATTGTTGGCTGACATGGAGATCTCATCCCTAGCAAAGCCACCCAATGTTGTATGGTTGCAGGTTTAGCATTGTCAGAAATCCCAACTATTTGATGACCTCTGTTGAGATGAGGTTATTCTAGCTTCTGTTATCAACAATAAACTGCAACAGAGTCCCCTTCACCCACATGTGTGAATGAAAAAGGTGCTCCCCCTCTTCAATATTTGTTGGTTCTTCTAGTTGAATTGTTGTGGTCGTGACAGCAGCAATGGGGTCTACATAGATGATCTACCTTCTCCCATTATTTTTTGAATCAGATTTTGAATCAAGGTTCGCCTCCTTTTCTTTGATATCGACCACCAATGATTGTTTTAAGCGACATTCATCAGTTTTGTGCTAGGGGATTTTATGGAAATCAAACCACTTTCTAGTGTCATTCTTCGTCTTTCCTTTACCATTCTTTTCATATGTCTTGGACTAGTTTTTGAGAGACTATTTGCTAGGTTATTATTTATCATGCTTTAGTTGTTGTGGATTTGCAGACTCGAACTCCCATTTTTTCTTGTGCTTAAATTTATGCTTTATTTTAACAGCATATCGATAAGCAACACCCAATGATGAGATGTCTTGAAAATCTATTTCAGTTTGGATGTATCTATGTAGAGCCCCATGGTATTTCAGAACCAAATGTCACTTGGAGTCTTTGATACCCAGCTTGGTGTGCAAGGTATAGAAGGTATTGGTGAACTCAGGTACTTCTTAGCCCCTCTCTTCTCATAATGTGGTCCATCTCATGTATTGTTCATCATAGTTCCCAACACGGTAATACTGTTCCTTGAACACATCCAAAAAAAGAATCCCAAGTGGGCTCGACCCCATATATTCTAGACTCCTCTATGGAACTTTTATCCTAGTAAGTTTCCCACCAATGTGTGACATGGGGGAGAGCCTTAAGGAGTGTGAAGGTGATCTTTTCCCTATGAGATAAATAACATTCTAGTAGATTTAACCATTTTTCTAGGGCATCTACATATATTTATCCTTCAAATACAAGAATATAAAAATTAAATTGTACCTTGAAAGGAGAGGTAACTCCAAAGTGGTCGGTTGATGAAGAGGTGCATGTTGTTACCAATAGGCATTGAAAGATGTGGGGAAATTTCTCCATCATTTCGTCCCTCTGTTGTGTCAGATCTTGCTCAAGCAATAGATTAATAGAATCTTTTTCTTCGTCATTTTCTTTTCTTCCACGATGGAGGGTTTCTTGGGTGTGCAGGAGTGATTTTACAAAAGAGAGATAATCTCAAGACCCAACTTGCTATACTAGGACCTCGTGGGGGACATGCACTGAAAAACGATCAAGAGCAGTCTGCTTTGATACCACTGATTTGGATTGTTTTCGACACAAAATGAGAGCAGAGATATAATAAAGAAATGTACAGAGATATATCAGATATCAAATAATATAGAAAAGATATATTAGAGATATAATCATAAACATGGGGATAGAGTAATACAAAATTTCTATTAATGAGTGAAATGTACAAAACTATAGAAATGCAGATTGAAAAACTTGATAGAATAGTGGCATCTTATCTCTAAGAAGAGATGTGATGGATACTTGCACTCGCAAGAAGTTTATTTTACAATGAGGCTCCAAAGGCCTTTTTATCATAAAGAAAATCCAAAACCCTAATGCCAAAAGATAAAAAGCCAACAATTTTTTGAACCCCGTTTTGGGTAGTTTGGTGTATCAACTTTCGGGGGCATAACTTTGGCATACGATCTCAGTTTGGGTTGCACGATAGCTCATTGGAAAGGTATAGATGAGGAGATTTATTTTGGGGGGTAAATAAAATCCTTTGTCTTTCATTAAGTTTATTGATCATGAAAAACCATCGTTTAGGCCCTCAAAATGGCCTTGAAAGTTTGCAACCCGAAAAACTGCTAAAAATAGTAAGTTGCCAAAACATTGATTTGATCCAATTGGAATAGGTGGGTGGCCACCGATATCCACCTCGATAAATCATCCCTCCTTCGGAAGAAATGGTCTCCATTGCATTGAGTTCTTTGGGGAGAGGGGGAAGTGTTTGTTGAATCTAGACCTTAGTGAGTTGCTTGCCTTGTTGGAGAAGTTGTGTTGCTTGGTTTGTGGGAAGTTGTCGAGAACCTCATGAGATGATTGTGTGTAGAAGAAATATTTTCACTTTTCTTCAATCTTGTCAACCTTCTTCTTCTGTTGGATATAAGGATCTTAGACTGAGGTTGTAGTGGTTGCAGTGTCCTTATGCTCACCTTTTGAATAGATTGTGAAGAAGTTGAATTTTGTAGTATGAGATACTACATTGCAGAAATTTTTAGGTGGGAAAGTAGTTGGGACTACCTCTGGTATATTTTAGAGATGACCCCCCGTAGTATTAATGACACTACAGAGTTGAGACTCATGAATAGCATATCACTTCCACATATATGGCTGGCCCAAAAGAACATCACAGACATCCAACATGGCAACATGACATAATACCTCATCCATGAAGGGATGGATGTTGTATGACAATTGGCATTGATGTCTAACATGAATATCTCATCCCTGGAGAAACCACCCAATGTTGTATGGTTGCAGGTGTGTTGTTGTCTACAATTCCAACGGTTTGATGACCTCTATTGAAATGAGGTTCTTTTGGCTTCCACTATCAACAATAAAATGCAGTGGGGTCCCCTTCACCCACATCTATGAATGAAAAAGGTGCTCCTCCTCTTTAGGATCCACTAGTTCTTCTTATTGAATTGTTGTGGTCGCAATAGTAGCAGTGGAGTCTATGTCGATGATTTGTCTTCTCCCATTATTTTATGAATCAGATTTTGAATCATGGTTCGACTCATTTTCTTTGATCTCGACCACCAATGACGTTTTTGAGAGACATTCATCAGTGTTGTTCCAGGGGATTTTGTGCAAATCACACCACTTTTCAGTTTGATTCTTCTTCTTTCCCTTACCATTCTTTTCGTGTGGCTTGGACTAGTTTTTGGGAGGTTGTTTGTTAGGGTTTTATTTATCATTCTTTGGTTGTTATGGATTTGTAGACCCAAACTCCCATTTTTTTTTGTTCTTAAATTTATGCTCGACTTTGAAAACATATCGATAAGAAGCACCTAATGATGAGATGTCCAGAAAATCCATTTCAGTTTGAATGTATCTGTGTAGAGCCCCATGGTATTTTAGAACCAAATGTCGCTTGGAGTCTTTGATACCCAGCTTGGTACACAAGGGATGGAAGGTATGGGTGAACTCCGACACTTCTTCGCCTCTCTCTTGTCGTAGTGTGGTCCATCTCATGTACTGGTCATCATAATTTCCAATAGGGTAATATTATTCCTTGGTCACATCCACAAAAAAATATGAGGTGGGGTCAGCCCCATATATTCCAGACTCTTTCGTGGAGATTTTCTCCCAGTATTTTTCCACAAATGTTTGGCATGGGGGAGAGCCTTAAGGAGTGTGAAGGTGATATTTTCCATGTCAGCGAAATTATGAACAGAGAAATAACCTTCTAGCAAATTTAACCATTTTTCTAGGGCATCTGCATCTATTTGTCCTTCAAATACGGGAATATCAAAATTAACTTGTAAATTGAAAGGAGAGGTTCCTCCAAAGTGGCCTCTTGATGATTACACGCATGTTTTTATCAGTAGGCGTTGAAGGATGTGAGAAAAATTCTCCATCATTTCATCCATCTATCACGTGAGAACTTTCTTAAGTGACAAATTATTAGAATCTTATGCTCTATCATTTTTATTTTATTTCACCATGGAGAGTTTCTTGGGTGTGTGAGAGATATTTTCCTCAAGAGAGACAAACTCAAGGCCCAACTTTCTATACTCGGACCTTATTGGGGACATGCACTAAAAAACAATCAACAACAACCTGCTCTGATATCACCGATCTAGATTATTTTCTGCACGAAATGAGAGTGGATATATAATAAATAAATGTACATAGATATATCAGATATCCAATAATATAGCATAGATATATCAAATATCCAATAATATAGCATAGATATATTAGAGATATAACCATAAACACAGAGATACAGTAATACACAATTTCTATTAATGAGCGAAATGTACAAAACTATAGAAATACAGAGTGAAAAACATGCTAGAATGGTGGCAGCTCATCTCTGAGAAGATATGTGATGGCTACTCACATTCACAAGAATATTATTTTACAATGAGGCTCCAAAGGAATTTTTATCATAAATAAAATCCAAAACCCTAACCCTGGAAGATGAAAATCCAACTTCCTGAAGGAATAACTTTGGCATACGATCTTCGTTTAGGGTGCATGATAGATTTTTGGAAAGGTATCAATGAGGATATTAATTTTTGGGGCTCAATAAAATCCTTTGGTTATTATTTTGGTGCCCGATCGTGAAAAATCTTTGTTTAGTCCCTCAAAATGGCCCCATAAGTTTGGGACCTAAAAAAACTGCTAAAAATATTAAGTTTCCAGAAAATTGTTTTGAGACGGTTGGAACAAGTGAGTGGCCATTGATATCCACCTAGATCAACAACATATTGGTGAATCCACTGGGGATCAAACCCAAAATCTCTACAAAAAGATAACCAAACTATGTACATAGTGAAAATTTCTCTATAGAAACTGATCAGGGGTAAAATTTGTTTAGGTAGAGTGCATTACAAGGGTCGGGGAGAATCTCCCCTTCAGGACCCTAAAGAGTGTATTCACTCTAACCCAAACATCATTTGATAATGTAAGGTCACTTCCATAAGGGTTCAAAATTTCCCTACCCTATATATTACAGTATTTTTCATATACCATGACAAGATCACCTTCATGAAAGACACAAAGGTGGACCTTTCCGTCATATTGGTATTTTGTGGGCTTCTTATCTTCTTCAATGTTTTGCAATGAAACATGGAATTCTTCATTGGCATGTTCCAACATAACTAATCTATTCTCTAAGGGATTAGTTTCAAAGAGAAGTTCAATGGAAAAATGAAGGGAGGGGATTTGGCACTCAATTGACAAAAATTATTCTTTACCAAGGACAAGATGAAAGGGTGTGAATCTAATGGTAGTTATAAAAGATGTACTATATGCCTAAAAGGATAGGAAGAGTATATGTTTCCAATTAGTTTTGTGTTTATCAACCATATACTAGAGCATGGTTTTAAGGATTTTATTGGCAACCTCAACTTGTACATTCTCATGTGGATAGTATGAGGAAGAACATTGGTGTTCAAAATCCAACATTGAGTCTATCTCATCACATATTTTATCCTCAAAGTGTTGGACATGGTCAGAAACCAATTTCTTTGAGACACATAATCAATCAATGATGTGGTTAAAGAAGAAACAAGTTGCAGTAGCCACAATATTATTGAACATTTTCATGGCTTCATCCCATTTAATGAAATAGTTGACAACCACAGTGATGTATTTATGACCGTCGGAAGAGGGTGGGTTACACCATAAATTCAATGGCCCATTTTCAAAATGGAACAATAGAGATAATGGCATGCAATGGGTCTGTTGGGGTCTATTCCTTAGGGAAAAAAATTTGACAGATAATGCAATGATTAATTGCATGTATATAGTCAATGAATAGAGTAGGCAAAAAAAAACCTACATGTATGATTTTTTGGGTGGTGGCCATCCCTGAAAGGTGACTACCATAAGCACCACTATGGAAAGCATTCAAGACCTTTTCTTCCTCTAGATGGGTGAGAGTGGGGTGAGACAATGATGCAAGATGGTATCAACTGCAAGACAATAGGGATAATCTATGATGAGGAGATAAAGAGTGGCTTGATGATGAATTTTTTATCGATCACAATGGGTCAAATGGGGACCAAACTTCTGGGTCCACAGATAATTGAATATGTTTCCATACCAAGGATCAACTGTGGATATGGTGAACAAATGTTAATCTGAAAGGTCATCATTCAAGTGAGTGTCACCACCAATTGGGAGATAAAAAATGATCGAGATAAGGCTTTCTTACTCTTCAAAGTCACAAAATCTAAGTAAAGCTCCTGAAGGATAATTGTCCAATAGGCATGTACTTCCCATTGATCACTCATCAACTCAATAGGAAGGAAATATTGTTAGAATTGGTAGCCACCTTGATTTCATGCATCGATATGTAATGATGCAACTTCTGGATGGAGGAAATAATGACATATGCTAATTTATCCTCATGATAATAGGAGAGAAGGGGTCCAGGTAAGTTCTTTCTCATGTAATAAATGACGTTCTCATATCCATCGATTCCATATTGAACTAAGACACCAGTGATACCAAAGGGTGAAGCGAAATATTGTTAAGCTTTATCATCCTATACAAAGGGGATGTCATATTTCAATAACTATAAAATCCCATGAGCATTGGTGGTGTAGTCGATGATCAGGGGATCAAATTTTGCTTAAAAATTAAAAGTGTTCGGAATTGCTTCAAATTGAATGAGAGCATAGGTCTCGTTGTTGCAAACCCAACGCAACTCGTTTTGTCTCAAATGGATGTCGGGAGCGAGAGATATCGCGATCTATTCGAATCGACAAACAGGCAAAAAAAAGGACACTGACTGTGCAGTCCATACAGTCCATACAGGCTGACGTGGCAGGTTCGTATGACTGTATGCTGATGTGGCATGTGATGATGTGGTAGATTCTGATTGGCAGGTGTGGTTGAATCAGAATGCGACACGTGGCATCATTTTGGTCAATGGTAAGGTGCCACATGGCCCAGTCATGGGCTGCCATGTGGCACCCCGGTATTGGCTATTGGTTGTGTTTAAAATTGTATGGGTTCCATGGGGGTCGAACCCTGGACCTCCGCTTTGGCTCCACGCTTTGGTAGAGTGTGGGCTACCACTAGCCCACACGGTGATCCTTATTAACCATATGAATTTAAATATATTTCAATTTTCATATTGTTGTAAACGGCGGGGGGTCGGGCCAGGGCTTAGCCCCGACCCACGGTTCTATGCCTTTATATATGACAATGCCCTCCATTAAATGGTGTGCGGGGTTTTAAATGTGTAGCCATGGTCTTTTATGTTACCATGTGACCACTTACCGTATGGTGGGCGCGTATTTTTTTATTGAAACAGTTAGTCCTTTTTATATTTGTGTCGATCGTATGGAGGACCTCATGTGCCCAAGAGTAGGCGGTTAGGGGCTGGCGCACCCATAACCGTCCTACAGTTCACACCATTGGCGCAGTTGTGCCCGGTGCCGGGTTTTCACACTTTAAATTGTGTGTGTGCTAGTTTCATGAGGAAAGGGTGCGTTTTGTAGATGCAGAGACAACAAGCTTGAAGGGGGGACTTCCAAGAAGCATAAATTCTTCATTTTTTGGCCAAACGAGGTGCCAAAAAAGCCCAGCTAGGGGTTTTTGGACGCTCTGAAGCCATTGGAGCAGTCTGTTGGTCAATTTGAGCATTGTAAAGCACGTTTTTGAGCACTTTGAGAAATCAATAATAATGATCCATTGGAAGCTTGACCAGGAGATGTAGCCCAAGAGAGGGGTGAACTCCTTTATCAGTTGTTGTGTTTATGTGCTTATGTTCATTGATTATGCTATTGTTTATTTGTGTCTTAAATGAGTAAATCCTTTTAATATGTGTTGCAAAGTTGATCCATTTGCTTTTAACACATAAACTTTACTTGCAAATATTTTCAAGATTTCAAGTCTTCT
>JZKD02S1827981.1:382822-397224 GCA_000966675.3 Picea glauca | reverse complement strand
CCTTACATTCCATCCCCCTTATGAAAGCATTGTCCTCAACGCTTGATGTACAACCATATACCAAGGTCCCATGGATAATTGTGGACCATAATGTTGAAGAAGACTGAAGAACCAAAGTCCCATGTAGAAAGGAAATCCACCATGTTGAAGTAGGCCAACCACCATTGTAAGCCCGGGTCCCATGTCCAAGTGCTCATGTGAACTCCCCATAGAATATTTTGGAACCCAATAACCAACTTCAAATGATGCTCCAAAGACTGACACCTATCATGTGGATCCAAATAAGAAGATCCATCCACATAGTGGAAACGAGTCGTAACAGAATCTGGAATGAATAATACCACTATAGAATATGTAGAGTGAACACTGGTAACTAGCTCCTGATGTGGGACATTGATGTTCTCTACAGAAGGTGGAGTAGAGTCATCAAATAAAATATGAAAGTGGTTGTCATCCCATAAATGACAACTATCCATATACCAATCATCACAATCTACCTCAAAATCGTACCAAGCATATATTTCTTGATTATATTCATCTCTGAGGCCCTCCATAAGAAATCTCTCCTACATATTATTCAATGAATCTTGAATACTATGAAAACTATCATTGAGGCCATCTATGAGGTTGTTTGTGAGGCCATATGCAAATGCATCCAATCTGTCATCCAATGTGTGAAACAATTGAGCTTTGAATGATTCAAGAATTTCTTTCATATTTTGAGAAGAAATAGCCATCTAAGCATCCGATGAACTCACCCAATAAGTTACGGCAGAAAATTGCAGTTTTTTCTAGAAAAACCCTACAAAACTGCTGAAGTTAAAATGTTCATAACTTCACTTCCCGGACTCCGTTTTGGCTAATTTTTTTTTTGAAATTGGGTGACATTGTGAGAGGAACTTAGATCTATAATTTATTTGGGCAAATTCGGCCTCCAAATGCTAAATAAATAAAAAAATTATTGCCACCGTCCGTGGAAAAAATCTTGAAAATTTACAGATTTTAAAACTTCAATATTTTGACTTCCCAGACTCCGTTTCGGACGATTTTTTTTTTTTTAATTGGGTGTTTTTCTGAGAGGAACTCAGATCTACAACATTTTTCTACAAATTTTGCACAAAAATATACTGAAAACTTCTAGAATTTCGCGGCCCTCTTTTTCTTCTCCGAAAAAAAATCTGCAAAAATAAAAAATATTTGCCCACAATCTCTGCCCAAGGAAAGTGCTCTGATACCAATTGTTAAGAACCAAAGAAAATATACAAATATAATCACCACAAATTCTGAATATACAATAGATCCACAAGCAAGATAGAAGAAACCACACTTTATTATTACCAAACCCTTGAGGTAGGGCAACACCATACACTGGATCCTATTATGGAAGGGATCCTCTCCTGTTCACTTGCCTCTTCGAGGGGGCATCCTCCTATTGACTTACCGCTCCAAACACAATACTTCTCTTCATATCCCATTACATTGCTTGAACCTCTTTATATAGTGCTACCATCACCTAAGAACATTCTAGAGAAGGAATCTTCTACAAGTAGAACGTTTTAAGAAGTCCTCTTACATTTATTATATCTAATTACTCATTTATTATATCTAACTACCATAGTGGGTCTTATTTAATAATATAGTGGACCTAGTCCACCTTACATTGAATGGTCTCCACTATCATCACTATGGGCCCTCTGGGCCCTCCACTACCTCTCTAGCTACCTTACATATACCAATTGTTAAGAACCAAAGAAAAAAATATGTGCCCACAATGTCTACCAAGGAAACTGCTCTGATACCACTTGTTAAGAACCAAAGACTAAATGCAAAAGCACCACAATAGATATACAAGAACAATATGCAAAATCTCATTTATTACCATCAAACCCTTGAGGTAGGGAAACACCATACAATGGATCCTATTATGGAAGGGATCCTCTCCTGTTCACTTGCCTCTTCGAGGGGGCATCCTCCTATTGAGCTACCGCTCCAAATACAATATTTTTCTGCATGTCTCATTACATTGCTTGAACCCCTTTATATAGTGCTACCATCACCTAAGAACATTCTAGAGGAGGAATCTTCTAGAAGTAGAACCTTCTAAGAAGTCCTCCTACATTTATTATATCTAACTACCATAGTAGGCCTTATTTAATAATATAGTGGACCTAGTCCACCTTACATTGAATGACCTCCACTATTATCACTATGGGCCCTCTGCCCCCCCCCCACACTACCTTTTTAGCTACCTTACACAATAACTTCAACAACATACCTCAACCAAAAGCCCTCAAACATGAAAAATTACTAAAATTTAGTAGATCTACCTTAGATAAACTCTACATCAAGACCTAAACTTCTAAGAGGGTATCCAACAGATTTACAAGGAAAACCCTCAAGCAGATTCATAAATTCAACACTACACATATGAAAACCATACATTTTTATCTTTTTGTAGAGTTCTTCTGCTGTGGTTTGGCTACCGCGGTTTGGCTACTGCGATTTTTCTGCCACACTTTTTATGCCCTGGTTTTTTTGCTGCACTTTTTCTGCCGTGGTTTTTTTGCCACACTTTTTTTGCCGCACATTTTCTACCATAGTTTTCTTGCCGCAATTTTCCTGCCACACTTTTCTCTACCAATAATACCTACCCAAATAACCTTTCACAAAATAGATATTCAATAGGTATTAATGGGAGAGTCTTTATCTCTTATTTATACTTCCATGTAGCTTCCTCAAGGGGTTACCTTCTAACCAACTTAACCAACTTTCCTTATTTTAGGGCTAACCCACTTCTAACCACTTGTCCACTTCTAAATCGTTTTGCTACAAATAGTAAATTCTCCACTTCTAGTTGTAACTAAATTATTTTTAATTATTTTCTTATTTCATCAACTTAACCCATGACTAACTCCTAGTTTCACCCACTTCACTAGTCAACGTTTAGGAGCTTCTATAATTAATTTGACTTCTTTGACCTTCTAGATAACTCATGAGGGTTCTCCACTTCACCAGGCCATAGCTCTCTAACTGTGAAGAGTTATGTGACGTTCTACATATCACCGGAAATGGCATGACATGTACTATCCATATCGAATAGTCTTACCTAAAAATATATTAAACTTCATACCATTATACATCAATCAAACTGAAGTCCCTTAATCATACTATTGGGGCTATCGAAATTTGCTACCAAAATTTCTTCAAGGGTTGACATCAATGACAACCAACCCAATTAATCAACAATATCCCCCTTTGGCATTGATGGAAACATTCTAATGCAATATTGAATTCATATCACTCATGTCCCCCCAATTACCATCGCTTCCCCTAGAACCACACCTCTGTGCTCTCTCTCTCTAAGCATCTAACTATTTATCCTGCATCTGATAAATCTCTCCCACTTTGACATCAATGGAAAATGTAAGTTCCCATCCAAGGTTACTCTCCCTAACTGAACTATCCTTGGGGTTTCTCCCATTGACTGAACTCTTTCTGAAACTTGTACCCCAACCTGAACTATCCTCTTTATGGTGCTTCCTCGTGTAAATCTAAGACATATAAGATAAAAATTCAAAATCATTCATTTTGGAGTAGAAATTACTCTGAGTCTCTAGCGAAGATACTCAAAGACTTCCCTTGGAAGCGGTTTTGTAAAGATATCTACCACTTGTTCTTTTGTTCCCACATATTCAATTTTGAAGTTATTCTCTGCAACCTGTTCCCGTAGAAAGTGAAACTTGATTGGAATGTGCTTCATCTTGGAGTGTGTCACCGAGTTCTTTGAGATATTGATGGTGCTTGTATTATCATAATAATTTTGAATGGGCTCATCATACTCAACCTGTATATCTTTCAAAGTTTGTTTCATCCATAGAACCTATATACAACATGTTGATGTTGCAAGATACTCTCCTTCAACTGTAGATAATGATACTATTGATTGTTTCTTTCTTATCCAAGATACCAAACACTCACACAAGTAGAACGTTGCTCCACTGGTGCTTCATCGGTCATCAATGCAACCTTTCCAATCTGCATTTGTGTAGGAAATAAGTGATAAATCCTTTCCTTTTGGATACCATAATCAAAACTCTTATGTACCCTTGAGATATACAAATATCCTTTTTACTGCTAGAACATGTGATTCCTTTGGGTGTTGCTTGAAATATTGTCACCTTTCCATGTTCCTGCATTACATCTAGATTGATTGTTGTCACATAAATTAAGTTGCCAATCATTGACTTGTACTGCCTCTTATCTATAGACTTTGAATCAACATCTTTACTTAACTTGCAACCAGTTTGCATAGGAGTACTGACTAGTTTGAAATATTCCATTCCGAACCTATATAACATTTCTTTGATATAATTGGTTTGAGAAATAAAAATTCATTGGTTTCTTTGACATATCTCAAGAACTAGAAAGAATGGTATTTCTCCAAGTAATGATATTTCAAATTCATTTTTCATATCCTTTGCAAATTTGTGGCTCAACCTATCATCATCACTTCCAAAAATAATATCATCAACATAAAATTCAATTAATAAAATACTATATTGAGTTACCTTGATGTAGAGGTTTTTGTTTGCATTTCCTTTCCTAAACCCTTGTTGTTGTAAGTATGTGTCTAGTCTGGAATACCATGCTCTAGGGGCTTGATTGAGACCATACAAGGCCTTATTTAATATGAAAATACAATCTTCATTTTTTAATGAATGAAACCCTTCTAGTTTCTCAATGTAGACTTCTTCTTCTCATTCTCCATTCAGAAAAGTTGATTTTACGTCCATCTGATACACTTCAATATTCTTTGAACATTCATAATCTAGTAATAATATGATTGATTCCATTCTGGCAACTGGGGAAAATGTCTCTTCGAAGTCAATACCTTCAACCTATCTATATCATTTACATACCAATCTAGCTGTGTTCCTTGTAACCTTCCCAACTTCATTCAATTTATTTTTGAAGACCCATTTTGTGTCAATCACATTCTTCTACCCTAGTCTTGGAACCAATTCCTAAGTGTCATTCTTATCTATCTGATCCAATTCTTCATCCATGGCCTTTATCCGTAATTTATCCTTCATGTCTTTTTCAAAAATATTTGGTTCAATCGAAGATAAGAGTGCTAGATGTAATTGTTCTAGTGAACGGATTATTCTTCTATTCTCAACTCATGCATATTTGTTCCCGATAATTTGATCTAATGGATGATCCTTCTGTATTTGTTTTCTAGGTGTCTTTGGAGGTACTTGTTGTTCTTTCTCTTCTACTTATATTTGATCATGTTCATATTCCCCTTCTGTTGCTTCTTAATCCTTTGCTTCTTCTTCGTAAACATGTTCCACTGAATCTTTTTATTCTTCCTTTAATTTTCATCCACTTGTCTCATCAACTGTTACATTGATGCTTTCCACAAATTTGTTGAGCCTTATATTGTAACATTTGTATGCTTTCTCTGTAATTGAGTAACCAACAAGTACGTCTTTTTCTACACGAGAATCAAACTTTCTCATTCTACCATCTTCTCTTTTGATGTATCATTTGCTTCCAAAGACTCTGAAGTGCTTCACATTTATTGGTATTGTTGATTATTTGGGTTGGTTTTCATTAATGTCAACCCTTGAAGAAAGTCTGGTAGCGAATTTCGCTATCACAAAGGTTTGTTTAATGGACCCAAGTTTGTTTGATGTATAATGGTATGATTTTTAATATATTTGAAGGTAAGACTATTCTAGATGGATAGTACATGTCATGTCATTTACGATGGTATGTGGAACATCACATAACTCCTTACGGTTAGAGAGTTATGGCCATGTGAAGTTGGAGAACCCTCATGAGTCATCTAGAATCCCCAAAAGGTCAAAGTAATCAAAGTGGTTGCAAAGAAGAAATTATTTAAATAATAAAGTGAAGTGATGAGTGTACTATAAGTAAAAGTGGATAAAAAATAAATTATTTAAATAATAAAGTTAATGGAGAAATTACTAAGTGGATAAGTGGTTAGAAGTGGGTTAGCCCTAAAATAAGGAAAGTGGTTTAAGAGATTTTAGAAGGTAAATAATAAAGTGAAGTGATGAGTGTACTATAAGTCAAAGTGGATACAAAATAAAGTATTTAAATAATAAAGTTAATGGAGAAATTACTAAGTGGACAAACGGTTAGAACTGGGTTAGCCCTAAAATAAGGAAAGTGGTTTAAGATGGTTAGAAGGTAACCCCTTGAGGAAGCTACATAAAAGTATAAATAAGAGGCAAGGGTCTCTCATTTTAATCACACTTGAGCATATTGAATATCTACAAGTGACTGAGGTAACCAAAGGATATCTAAGGCAAATTTAAGAGGGAAGGTGAAGTAAAGAAGGTCAAAATTCAAGGGAGGATAAGTTATTTTGATGATGCTTTCTAAGGTATGTTATTTACAGGTCATCTCACCATTTTTGCTGAAATGTTTTTTCTAGAATGATCCAGACTGTGAAATTTGGAGGTTGTTGAGGAAACATATCCTAGTAGCTTTGATAAGAATTTCATATTGTCGGTCGTTATATTTTTGGAGTTACACTCCGTGGAAAATAGGGTTTGTGGCTAGTCCTCAAACTAGTCTAAAACATGTGTTTCGGGTAAAAACATCATAAATTCTTCATAACAGATCCAAATTTAGTAAGACCAAATATATTGGTTAGAGTAGAGTCTGTAGTATTATGTGTACTCTTTTTAGATGCTTACAACAAATATTCCATGCAGGGTATGCTATACAAGATGACTCTCTAGAATAAGCCAGAATTCAACAAGGTATGCCATTTTTGCTATAACTCCTTTTCTAAGAGGTTCCAAGCAGTGAAACCTAGAGGAATTGCATAAAAGACACTGAAGAACATTGTATACTATTTTTAGATCTTTATTCATTACATGTACATAGTTATGATTATTTCAAGTTAGGCTTGTTGACTAATCCAAAATTAGTCATGTGAGACTAAAGTAAAGTTTGATGAAAATGTTAGTCTCTTATTGTTAAAGTTAAGGAATATTTGCAAGTATGTGATCATATACAATAGGTATATTATGTGAAAATCTAGGTCCTGTCAAGATTTCCTACTGGGTCTGTCTTTGACCACAGATAGGCTCTAAGTTTTCACTATCTTCTAAAGTATTTGTTGTTGTTTTTGTAACAGCCAACAGTTCAAGAACTTATGCTGATTTGTTACGGTTATGTTCTCAATTTTGGGTGCTCTATCATGTCGTTTTGGTTACTAGAAATTAGTACATGCATCTCAAAATAAACATAACACACCTAAACATTGTTACAACTGAAAATGAAACAAATCTAAGAGACTAATACATGCATTTGTAGACACAGGTCTTTTTGGTCAACATGACCCTGGATAATACCCCCCAGGGAAAACCAGTTTGGAATGTAAATGTGTATATGAGGAAAGCAGAAGAAGGATTACAACTAATACAATAAATTATGGAACCTGATACAATAGAAACTCGATCTGAGTTGATATACAAGTCCAAAACCTCCAAGAGTGCCCCAGAATGGTGTGCCCAACATGTAAGCTGTTGAATCCACTGAATCTACTCTAGCCGCCAACTGTGAGCTCATATCTAGAAACCCCTTCGAATTAATGAAGCTCTGTTGAATGGCTATTCTCTGCAACTTATCTCACTGCAATCTGATGGCTAGAAGTCTCTCAACTTCTTATGCACCCAAATATGGAAATGCGCCCTCCTCAGAAGTCGAACCTATCTAGTAAATAAGCTATGGAATGTGATGCAAGCCTCCCTCCATGAAAGCTAGCACCCTATCTCAAGAAACCTGACAAAACTGACCTCATCCTCATCCTCCAAGAGCTCCTCTCTCTATGAACAAATGAACTAGTGAAGAATGCACCCTCCTTCACCCTTTGCGCCCCTCTTTGACATCCAAAATGAAACCTAAAACATGAAGGGTTGAGATCATCTCATCTCCCATATAATCAATGGTTGAGATATTCCCATTCATATTTAAGTCAATAACCCACTTTGGGTTAGGTTTCCTAAGTCAACTTTATGTCTCTAATTCACCCCTTTGTGAATTAATAGTCACTTTTAGGCCAAAATGACTAAATTCCACTTTAGACAAAGCGAAAGTGAAATTAGACAAAAGTACAAGGTACAAAGTGTAATGTCCTTCCCTCATGTGCTAAGGAGGTCATAAGCACATGGGGAACACCTCCCAAGGTACAAAACAAAACACTCCCTCTTACCGAGGAAGGTGTTCCTCACCAAGCCCATCTTGTCTCTAAAATAGACATGCTTGCCCCATGGCAGGACCTTGGTGAGAGTATCTACAACCTGGTCATCTGCAGATACATACTGCAACTGAACTACCCCTCTCTGAACCCAGTCAGCAACGAATTATTACCTAATCTCTATATGCTTCGACCGATCATGAAACACTGGATTCTCAGAGAGTTTTATGCAACTCTGATTATAACAGTGAATGACAGTCGGTGACATATCCTGACCAAATAAACCAACCAGTATCTTATGAAGCCAAATGGCCTCTCAACTGGCCTGACTAGCCACCATATACTCTACCTCGGCTGAACTCAAAGCAACTGACTTCTGCTTCCGGCTAAACTAGGAAACAAGTCCTGACCCCAAACTGAAGCAACACCCTGAGGTGATTTTCCTGTCAGCAGCACATCCTGCCCAGTCTAAATTTGTGTAGCCAACCAAACTGAATCCATCTCCCCTGACATAGTCTAGGCCATATTCCATTGTCCCAACAACATATCTCCAGATGTGTTTTTCCCCAACCATGTGAACACTCCTCGGCTCAACCATGTATCAGCTGAGTGTGTTCACGACAAAACATATATATGGTCTGGTGTTAACCAGATACATGAGCGAACCAATCAACTGCCTCTATACTGTGGCATCCACCAACTAGATATCTAAAGCACTAAGATTCTTCTAGTTGGTGATCATAGGTGTAAACATGGGTCTGCAGTCCTCCATTTGAAACTTGCTCAAAATATCTACTGCATACTTCCCCTACCTGAGAAATATGTGACCCTCCTCCTGCCATACCTCCATACTCAGAAATTAGTGCATCAATCCAATATCACTCATCTCAAATTCTGATGCAAGTCCCAGCTTGCACTCAGCTATGAGATCCTCGGCTCCAATAATGAATAGATCATCCACATACAAAATGAGAATGAGTGTGTCCTCACCCCTAATGATGAAATAGAGATTTGGATCAACATCGCTCTTCGTGAAGCCCATCTGAAGAAAATAAGTATCAATCTGTGAATACCAAGCTTAGAGAGCTTGCTTCAGACCATATAGTGCCTTCCTCATAAGACACACATGAGTCTCCCTGTCACTCACCTCAAAACCCTGTGGTTTCTCTATGTACACCTCCTCCTCAATAAAGCCATTCAGAAATGCAGTTTTCACATCCATTTAGTGAATGCGCCAACCCATCTCTGCTGCTATGGAAATTATAGTCTTGATAGAAGTGTATCTCGCAGCTAATGCAAAATTCTTGTCATAATCGACTCCCTCAATCTGTGAGAAGCTTCGTGCCACAAAACGGGCCTTGTGTTTCTCAATGCTTCCATCTGCAACCATCTTGGTCTTGTACAACCACCTAGAATTCACAACTGACTTCCCCACTGGCCTCAAAACCACATCCCAGACATCATTGTGCACAATGGAGTCATACTCCTCGACCATGGCCTCTCTCCAGACCTAATGGTCAACTGCATGTGCAAAATTATGTGGCTCAGTATCCCTAATACTCATCACAAGTGCTAAGTATGCTCCAAATATGACTCTTGGCCTGCTCTCTCTGATTTGTCTCTTGGGATCCCCTACATTCTCCTTGGCCTCCTTCAGGGTCTCCTGAAACCATCTAGGCCTCCTCTTCCTTGAATTTGTCAATGGAGAAGTAAGGTCACTCTTCCCAAGAGTGACTGCCACAAGGCTCATCTCAACACTCTTAGATCCTGAAGTCTATGCTCCCTCTGAAGTTTGTGCCCCATATGACTGAAATTGCTCTGACAGTGACCCTGAAGTTGTGCATGGTGACCCTGTCACTCCTAATACTGGTGTACTCGAAATATGAGGCTATGTTCCCTATGAGACTGCAACTGGCAACTCTACATCATCCTCAAATCCAAATCTCAACTCAAGAGATCTCGCAAAATCCCTATCCTCCTCAAATCTAACATCTCTGCACACCACCACTCTCCTAAGTAGAATAATTTAGATGTGAAAGGCTTTCGACACCTCTGAGTGTCCAACTAGAATTCCCTGATGGGCTGTGGGGTCTAGCTTTGTCCTCCTCTCTGAGGGGATATGAGAGAAAGTCAAGCACCCAAAGATCATGATGAGCTCAACATCGGGCCTCCTACCAATGAAGGCCTCCTCAGGAGTCATCTTCCCCAAAATCCTATGGGGTCTCATGTTCTATAGGTAAACTACAGTAGCACATGCCTTTGCCCACAAGTACAAAGGAAAACTCTGATCATGCAACATAGATCTCACTGCACCGGTAATGGACCAGTTATTCCTCTTGGCAACCCCGTTTTACTGGGGGTTGTAGGGTATGGTCATTTGTCTCCTGATGCCATGATGTGCACAGAAGTCTACAAACTATCTCAAGGAATACGCTCCCCCATTATCCAAACGCAAGACTTTCATCATCTTTCCTGATTGGTTCTCCACAAGATCTCTGAACTCTTTGAACCATGTGAAGACCTCACTCTTGGCCTTCAGGAAATAGATCCAAGTCTTCCTCTAGTAGTCATCAATAAATGTGAGATACTACTTACAACCACTCAAGGACCTCTGAGTTATGGGCCCACACACGTCCGTGTGTACTAAATCCAGTATCCCAACTGACCTGGTGTCACTGTTGGAGAACGATGCCTTGGAAAATTTTCCAAGTGCACACCCTCTACAAACATCCTAATGCTCTATGTTGATATATGGCACTCCAGTCACAACCTCTCTCAAACCTCTAGATCCCCATGATGTAGGTGGGCCATCCTATAATGCCATAACTCACATAATTGTCTCTTGTTGTCGTTGCTCGTTTCCAATGCATGAAGTGGCTGAAAAAGAAATCTGAACAATTTCCCCTCTCTCACTCCAATCACCTGTCTTGAGGCTAGTGAAGAACCTCGAGGATGAATCAGTACCTCAAAGCCTCTGAATGTCACCTCAAGACCTCTATCCTGGAGGGTGGAAACTGATATCAAATTCTTCTTCATGCCAGAGACATAAAGAATGTCTATGAACGATATGGGTGGCATGCCATCTCTCTAAAAAAAAACTTTGCCAACCCCTGCAACTCTGACAAATCTGTCATCTCCAAGAGAAATCTCAATCCTGACCTCGGTCTCTCTAAGATTAGAAAAGTACTCTGGGAAACCAGTCATATGGCTCAAAGCCCCACTATCAATATGATGCAGGAGCATCTCTCCATGCCAGCCAGTCAGCCACGTCAGCGTGCACTCATGCAGGGCTGAAAGGGAGGCGCAGCCTCATTTTGAATTTGAATTGATTGTAAATAAATGTCTTAGGCTGGTGAGCCATGAATGCCATGCCTTTGCACAGACTGTAGATAAGATAGGCATTTATTATAGACCGGCTGAGATCTAGTTCTGGATAGCAGACTAGACAGTCCATTGATTGTAAATCGATAGGGTAGGTAAATCTTGGAGGGAAGCGCTCCATTGAGGCGCCTCATGTAAAAGCGATTTAGAGATCTCATTAGAGGGAGTCGGGTAGTAGAATCTGCATGGAGAGCAGAGGAGCCAAGAGAGAGCTCGGGAAACACCTTGTAAAAATACAGGCATTTGCCAATTGTTAATATATATGAACAGAGAGCAGTTTTTCCTGCATGATATTCTGTTTATGTGTGTTCCTGTAAGTGTTTTCCTTATGCTGTAATTATATGTTGTTATTATGCCTTTGCAGGGAGTGTGTTTGATTTCAGGTTTGAGAGGTCTTTGAGGTTTCATGCCATGAGGGCGTGACAAAGTGTTGAGACTCTGGATACCGGTGCATGGAGAGGGCACTTCTGAACTCGTGAGGAGTCAGACAAAGACGTGCTGAGAGCACCAGCCTTAGAGTCAACCATTCATACAGAAGGAGGAATTTTGGGGTTACTGAACACCTCAATAGTCAAAGCAGTGTAGCTGAGACACTGTGGTAAACAGAACCTCTGAGGAGTTCTGTAGAAACTCTACCAAGAGGGTATCGAGTGTGTGTAAGGAAGGAACTCTGTTGTGAGTTTGGAAGGAGTAGAAGTCTGCTGAGGATTCTGTGGGAGCTCTGCCAGGAGGGAATCGAGCGAGTGCATAAGTGCACAGGGAGAAAGAATTGTTGAGTGTTCTGTGAAAGAGGAGAAGAGACTCCGCTAGGAGGGCGTTGAGTAAATGTGGAGGCAAGCACAGGAGGAAGAACCCTTGGACTTCTGAAGCGAAAAAGCAGAGTCCACTGAGGGACCTGTATTGGGTTGCTGAATACCTAGAAAGACTCAGCACGGGGGTTGCTTGAGCAAGGATCCAGGAAGGCGTTGATATTCTCCATCTGTGGGAGAAAGAGCAGAAGAATCGAGCTTCTGTAGAGGTCGAAGCTACAGGAGAAGCTCAGGACAGATAGAGCTTTGTGCGCAAGGACTTCACAAGGAGAGTGTAGGGGTCAATTGAATCCTTTAAGGATTCAAAGAGAAAACTCAGGAGGCGAGTGATTTTATGCGCGAGGTCGTAACCGCAAGGGGAATGGAGACCAAAGATCTTCCTTTGAAGAGGTCCGAGAGAAATCAAGCTCAGGATAGATAGTTCTTTCGTGCTACCGTTGGAACAGACCCAAGAGAGATTTGAATCGAGGCTGGGCCTTGGAGCGGAAGGAAATGTTCCAGGAGAAGAAACCAACGGTTGGAATTCGCAGGCGAAGTTCACGAAATCCCACTGACCGTCGGATCGTGGAGAAGCTGCACGGGATTTAACCCCTAGGCGCAGAAGGGAACCGGCCATCGGATATCGGCATATCGGGATTCGACATTTGATAAGGTGAGAGTTCGTGCTCGTTGAAATCGCGAGTAGCGATTTCCCGAAATTACGGGAGCTGTTGATTTCCAGGGGGGACGCGTGTCAAGAGATCCCATCATACCGGGATTTCGGCATTCGGAGTTTGGTGGGGTAAGAGGTTCATGCCCCGTGAAATTGCGAAACGTGATTTCCCGAATTGACGAGAGTCGTCGATCAACGTAGAGACAAGTGGCGCGAATCCAGAGATTCGGGGTTTCGGCATTCGGGATTTCCCAATGCAAAAGACTCGCGACAGAAGAAATCGCGATATCGCGATCCCCGATCGCACGAGGGAAGAAAGTGACATGGCTGAGTGGGACCACATGTGTTAGTGAAATCCACGTGGCATCGGGATTTCGGAGCTCGGGACTTGGTAGGTCCTATGAAACGGAGCGGCGGAAGTCACGAATTCCCGATCGACGGTTTCTCGAGTTCCACAGGTGTGTGGGGTCCAAGTGTCGGCAGCGAGGACACGTGCCATCGGGATTCGGGGTTCGGTGATTTGTGAGGCGAGTGAATCACGACACCACAATCGCCTATTTCCCGATAGGGAAATCCCCGACGCAAGAAAGGGTTGACCCGTTGACCATCGGGGTTCGGGGTTTTGATTTGCACGAGAATTGTGTCAACAGGATTCACGAAATTCGCGAAGTCCGATCTCCCGATATGCGAAAAGGAGATCGCCGAGGAGTATCCTGTGGGTGACGAAGACTCCCGAGAGGAGTTGTGAGATAAATTGACTCTTAGGGCCTGAAGTGAGAGAAGGTCCTGGTGTGAGCAGGGTGGAACCGTGAGGGTTCTAGGCGTCTGTTGGCATCAAGTGGTATCAGAGCGGGATTTCATCTGTATATTGCAGGTGAAGGAAGATAGGGTTGCTGAGAACTCTGTGGGGACTTGCTTGCCGGAGGTAGCAGTCCGTAGACAGTCATAGGGAGACTGTGAAAAGATGAAGCTGAGCACTCAGGATTGCTGGAGTGACAACAAAAAATCTGTCGAGGGGACCGATCGACACAGTAAAATGGCTACTGAATGCCATAGGAAGAAAAGCAAGGCAGAAAATCTTGCAGAGGAAGCAAAAATGACTAGAGACCTCTATGAATTAAAAGCAGACATAGAGAAGATGGAACTGCGGATGCGGCAGGATAGGAGGAGGAGACGACTGCGTCAAGCAGCTAATGGTCATAAGATAGCGTAGGCTGTTGAAAAGATGGTTGAGGTATGCTGAGAGCCTCAGGGCCACAGAAAAAAACATGATTTGTTACTGTTGGCCAGAGACAGGAAAAAGTCTTGATGGTGATGATGA
>JZKD02S1827981.1:361971-382812 GCA_000966675.3 Picea glauca | reverse complement strand
GCTTATTTACTCTGCAGTTATTGGATAATAATGCTTCATTGATATAACACTTGGATTATATGGTTAAATTTCTCTATTACTGATTCACCCCCCCTCTCAGTAATCCAACAAATCTGACCTCACTCCTAACAAAATAAGTGTGAAAAGAGGTCAACGTCAAATCAGCCTCACTCCTACTGCGTAGGTGTGAAAAGAGATTGATGACCAGTGTCCAAACTGCCCAACTATCCTCTGAAAAATTATGCCCTCTGACAACCACTGAATGATTCAATGGCTGTCCTCAAAAATCTGCCAGAAAGATATGTATGACAGCCACTAAAATGTTGTCCCAACTGCCCAAAAAATCATCCACCGAAGTTCTGATACCATGTGAAAAATCCAGATCCTATCAAGATTTCCTACTGGGTTTGTCTTTGACCACAGATAGGCTCTAATTTTTTACTGTCTTCTGAAGTATTTGTTGTTGTTTTTGTAACAGCCAACAATTCAAGAAATTATGTTGATTTGTTACGGTTATGTTCTCAATTTTGGGTGCTCTAGCATGTCATTTTGGTTACCAGAAATTAGTACATGCATCTCAAAATAAACATAACATGCCTAAACATCATTACAACTGAAAATGAAACAGATCTAAGAGACTAATACATGCATTTGTAGACACAGGTATTTTTGGTCAACATGACCCTGGATAAAAAACCCCCGGGGAAAACCTGTTTGGAATGTAAATGTATATGTGAGGAAATCATAAGAAGGATTACAGATAATACAATAAATGATGGAACCTGATACAATAGAAACTTGATATGAGTTGAGATACAATATTAAAACCTCCAAGAGCGCCCCAGAATGGTGTGCCCAACATGTAAGCTACCGAATCCACTGAATCTGCTCCAACTGCCAACTGTGAGCTCAGATCTAGAAAGCCCTTCGCAATAATGAAGCTCTGTTGAATGGCTATCCTCTGCAAATTATCTCATTACAATATGATGGCTAGAAGTCTCTCAACTTCTTATGAGCCCCAATCTGGCAATGCACCCTCCTCAAAAGTCGAACCTCTCTAGTAAATAAGCTATGGTATATGATGCAAGCCTCCCTCCATGAAAGTTAGTGCCCTCGCCCTAGCTCAAGAAACCTGACAAAACTGACCTCATCCTCATCCTCCAAGAGCTCCTCTCTCAATGAACAAATGAACTAGTGAAGAATGTGCCCTCCTTCACCCTTTGTGCCCCTCTTTGACATCCAAAAGGAAACCTAAAACATGAAGGGTTGAGATCATCTCATCTCTCATCTAATCAATGGTTGAGATCTCCTCATTTATATTTAAGTCAATAACCCACTTTGGGTTAAGTTTCCTAAGTCAACTTTATGCCTCTAATTCACCCCTTTGTGAATTAATAGTCACTTTTAGGCCAAAATGACTAAATTCCACTTTAGACAAAGTCAAAGTGAAATTAGACAAAAGTACAAGGTACAAAGTGTAATGTCCTTCCCTCATGTGCTAAGGAGGTCATTAGCACATGGGGAACACCTCCTAAGGTACAAAACTCAACATATTATAGAGTTACAAATCATATTTGGATGATGAAATTGATGAGGGCTTTTTGTTGAGGTACATGTTAGGTACATGATTGAGACAAGTGGTTCATGAGTTGGCACACACATGAGGTGTATAGTTGATGATGTTGGTACATCTTAATGATTCATAGTTTATTTGTATATTATGCATGATTGGTACATATTTGATGTATGTTTGATGCACTCATTCATGGTATAGTTTGAGGTACAGGTTGGTGCATGGTTGATGCAATTGTTTATGGTACAAGTTGATTACAAGTTGTTTGTTACAAGTTGTTATAGGTTGTTTGGTACAGGTTGGTATAGTTGTACAGTGGTATATCTCACAGTGATAGTGTGACATTGGTTCCATTATTTTACTTCTACATCAGGGCGGTTGGACGGGGCAAGGATAGGTGGTTGTAGACACCTTCTCTTTGTAGCTGGAGAACATAGGGGGTTGTAGCCTCCTTCTGGTTGTAGCTAGAAAATTGGGGATTTGGAGCTTGCTTCAGGTTGTATCCTAAGAAATGAAGGGGGTTGGAGCTTCCTTCTAGTTGCAGCTGGAAAAAAAAATGAATTTGGTGCTTCCTATGAATGTAATTCTTAAAGACATATAAGAAAAAACATTATGTGGTTTTATGCCGCTTTGGGTTTCCACATAAAACATTGGTGCACTATGTATGTGTATGATTGTTCATTTGTTCATTATTTATTTACTTTGAAACTATTTGATGATAATGCTTCATTGATATAAAACTTGCATTTTATGGTTAAAAAGGATTAAATTTCTCTATTATTGATTCACCCCCCCTCTCATTAATCCAACAATTGGAATCAGAGTAGGTTCCTTCAGAAATCAATTTAACCACTAGAAGGAGATCATGGATTATTCTGAGAATGGAGTACCATTGTTTAAGGGTCAAAATGGGTTAAAGTATGAGATATGAAGCATAAGGACGAAAGTTGTAAAACCCTAGGTTTTTAACCCCCATCTTAAATAATGTATTGTTACAATGTTGAGAGGCCAAAGTGTCTAAACAATTATTAAAAGGCCAGTGTGCCCAAGGCATGTCATGTTTTTATCATTATTAATAATAAATACATGGTTGGCTACTAGATGGACAAAGACTAGAGTTATAAGGGGCTATGATTCGACAAGAGAGGGGGCTTGAGGGGCTAAGTGTTTATTTCCTATGTTAATTACCCTTTTTGCCTAAGGGAGGGGATCGATTATGGGATCTTCTTGGGGAAGGCCAAGAGATTCTTGATTTCCCCACGTAGTTACTTAAACCTTCCTCTAGTCTGATGGGGGGGTTCGACTGATGGCTTGTTTTCTGATTTCCTATATGATTCACTCATTTCCCTCATGCAATCCCATGCACACACTCCCATGCATGCCCTCCCATGCACCCACTGACCCATTCATTTATCCATCCTCATCTGCGTCTTTGCCCAGGAAAGGGAGCCGAACTATTGAAGATTAGCCACGGGATAGTTAGTTGTAGTGGTCGCTGGTGTGATCCAAATATGACCTAAGGATGCATGTCTAAGATGCGTTGGCCTGTGTCCAGTGGTTCTCACAGCTACGATTCTTGAGAGTTACAGCATTGATATTCTGGACCAGTTGCGCTGGAGCTCGAATAAGGAGAAGGATTGCCTGAGGGATTGCGTGGCAGAGAAGGGTGGAGGTTCGTTCTCTTGGGTGGTGCAAGATGGGTAGAAGAGAGATGGGTACTTGGATTGATGTGAGAACTGGGAATCCTGTGAGATCTTGGGTGTTGACTGGTTTGGGAAGCTAAGTAACACTTTGGAACCATCCGTGTGGATACATAGCCCTGGCTCGGGGGTGACGATGTTGTTGAGTTTTGGAACAGTAGTGTCTATGGTTGGGTGGAACGTCCTTGGTCTGGATCTAGTTGGTGTCATCTTTCATAAAGATAAGTATTCTCTCTTATGGTATCGTTTATATGTATATGAATGTATTTTTCCGTAGTGTATATTTAATTAACGTTTAATTGAATGTTTAGATTATGCATGCTTGCTGGATAATGTTTTGCATGTCGTTAAAGCCTTTTCTTTTATGCATCCTTAAACTTAAAAGAAGGTATAACTAAGAGAAATAAGTCCAAGGGCAGGCTTGAAGGTAGCATGCCCCAGCCTATGGGTGGCTGGGTGTGTTATAGTTTTGTATCAGAGCTTCTAGTTGAAACACCAGGCCCGTATGGGTCAGGTCTATTGGTCAGAGTCTCAAGGTCGAGATCAAATTATGACTGTGGAATTGAAAATCTCAAGAGGAATGGCATTGCAGAATCTACATAGGATATAGAATGTCAGAGACCCATGTAAGGGGTTCAAAGGAGCGTGACCTTCCCCTTCAAATCTGGGAGCGATATCCATTGTAGGATCGGGAGAGATCTGGGATCATTGGATCGGAGGACAGGTGAACAGGGGTGGTCCGATGAAAAGGAAGCAAGGGTTAAGGTCACAGCAGTCGGATCCCATTGCAAAGAGAGATCAATGGAAAATAGGCATTGCGGGAAACTAAGTTTCATGGGAGATAATTTCCCAAGGTGGTCCCGCAATCCAAACCATGGTTTCCCCAAGGGGTTATGTGTCAGCTTCAGGAGAATTGTGGGGTGGAAAGAGGGTTACTCTAAACCGTCGATGTGTGCCCCCATAATTTGAAAGGCATGCAGTGATGTGACGTGTTATGGCTTGAGAATCAAAACTCTGTATAGCCAAAGTAGCTAGGGACCATCGATTTATCGATAGCCACGTGTCATGAGATCCAGGGCTTCAGACAAATGCCAGGGGGGGCAGACAAGTTTTGAAATCTGAGAATTCTGAAACCCGAAGACCCTAAAGGATCTCAATCATTGATCTACTGAGAGCCACGCGTCACTAACTCCAGGACTTTGGATAAAAGACAGTGGGGCTAGATAAGTTTTGAAATCTTAGATTTTCGAAGTCCAAAGGCCTGAAGTAATCCTCCACTATCAGATTAAGGAGGACACATGGTGCACATTCGTGGACTCTCAGTGAAGACCCAAAGTGAATCTTAGTCATCCGATCTAGGAGGAAACATGGTGACAGATTGGCCAGTTTGGGAATTTGGAGTTCGGGAGAATGGGAAGGGCGTTAGTGTTGAAAATCCCGAAGCCTCAAGTCCCAAAGCCCGAAGAGATGAAGGGCATGACAACGTCACCTGAAGGTGATGTGGACCCCAAAATTCTGAAGTTACGTGGTTTGCGAACATCACCTAGGATGACGTGGACACATGGGATGTGTGCCATGTGTCAGTAATATTTGAACATTTGAAGTATTGAAAGGTAAATTCGAATGTGACATGTGTCACTCATCCGATTGGGCCACATGTCCTCTTCCTGGATTTCACCACGTGGCAATAGATCGTGCAGTCCAGAGACTAGGTACTCCGGAGGGGGAAATATGTGACAGGTTGCATTGGCTCGAGAACTCTCGAAGTCTCAAAGGCTAGAGTACATATCGACCGTTGATTCCAGAAGACACATGTCGAAGGATCGTCAAATTTGGGTGAAAGCACTCCGGGAGAAAGCGTAGGAGGAAAGTTTGAAACTTCCAAATCCCGAAGAGCCAAACCGATTCACAACCAATGATCTATGGGAGAACACCCATCGACAGATCATGAAATCTGGGTAAAAGATTTTTGGGAGGAGGCAAGCGAGAAATGTTGAGACTCCCGAAACGTGGATTCTTGAAGTGGATCTCGATCGTTGATCGTGAAAGAGGACGAGGACCGTTGATCCGATCCTCGTTGAAAGTTTTGAAGTCTCGAAGCTCTGGAAAAGTGCTTTTTCCAGCTAATCATAGCGTCATGGTTATGGTCATATCAAGATTGAGAGCTGAGGGAAGGAGGGATAAGGGTTGAATTGGTTGTCTTCGAGACAGAAAAGTGATAAGGATGGATTTAGCCATGGTTTCTAGTTGTGGTCACCTGGGAAGGTGGTTTGAAGGAAGCGCCTGCGCAGGATGAGTTTTGTGTCAGCCAAGGATAACAGGGAACTGTTATTTTTGGAGAATGTGGATATGATCTCCATGAACACACACACAAAAAAAAAATACCTATAGAATGGTTTGGCAATTTTTTTTATCATATGCATAATTCTAACAAAATGGTCACTTGCACATTTTGCAGAATTAAGGGGTCTAAACACATCAACTTAGGATGTGTATTGAGGAAATGGAAGAAGGCAAGGGAGCCTCCAGTCATGATAAGGAGGCCGAAGGCCAGGATACCATAGTTGGTAATGCAGAGACAGAGTCCAATGGGCGCAAGGGAAAAGGAGAGCTGGAAGCATTAATAGAAATGGTAAGAAGCCTGAAGATGGAAGTGAAGAGCTACAAAGTAGACAATGAGAGACTGATGAGAGAGAAAATTCAGATAATTGCTCAAGTGTTGTAGAGATTAAATTAGTTGAAGAGGCAAAAAAAGAAGGGATTAAACTCAATACAAGAGGAAGAAGGTAGGTGCCATGAAATAAGGAATGATCGTGGGAGAGTTGATTATTTCTGAAGTACTAGCAGAGCTCATGGACACCACTCACCTCCTTACTCAGAAAGAATGTTTTATGTATCAGAAGATGTCGTAAGTAGTTCATATGTGTCTCCTATCAGACACCAAAGAAGGAAACAAGAGGTATATCGTTTGCAAGGAGAGGTGAGGAAGCTCAAGACACCTTCCTTCGACGATGAAATAGAAAGGGAAGATGATGCCAAAGCATGGTTGCTTGGAATCCAGAGATATTTTCAGTTGCATAACTATTCGTCCAACCTGGAAGCCAAGATTGCCACCTACCATTTACACAAGAAAGATGCAATGTGGTGGGACCAACTGAAGCAAGTAGAACATGTTAATGAAAGTGGGATCACTTGGAAGTAGTTCAAGAATTACTTCGAGAAGGAGTACCTCTCAAAGCATTTCTATGACAAGAAAATGCAGGATTTCTTTGTACTCAAGTTGGGAAACATGACTATGGCAGAGTATGAGAAGAAGTTCTTGGGATTGTTAAAGTATGTTAGGTTCATTAGTGATGAGAAAGTAAAATTACAGAGATTTTTAAGTGGAATGTCATCCTTTTATAAGGAAAAGATCAAGTATGATGAACCCAAGACCTTGACTGAGGTCATTAGGAAGGATAAATACCTATATGAGCAAGGCCAGGGAAGAGAATCCCTGCAGAAATCTTCGAAGTACAAGAAGAATGTGAAGTCCGATCAGAGGAGGAAAGTATTCAAACCACCCTTCAATAGGAATGAGCCTAGTAGAAATCATCAAGATCAGTATGCTAAGGGAGATTTTAAGAAGGAAGGTTCCTTGGGGAAAAAGGGGAAGACCACCAATCCAATGTTTGGGATGCAAGGAACATCACCTGTACAAGGATTTCCCACACATAAAATACAGAGTGAAGACTGCACACAACATCCAAGAGGCTACAACAGTCGAAGATATGGGAATAATATATGCAACTTTAGATGATCGAAAAATAGAGTACCAATCCAATATGATCGAGGTGGAAGGTAAGATCATAAATCAACTTGTTTCTATTTTGATTGATTTAGGAGAAATTCATTGCTACATTGATCCTAAGATAGTGGATATATTGCATTCAGAGAAAATTAAACTTGGAAAAGCAAGCTTGGTTTAGTTAGCCACTGGAACCAAAAGAAGAATCCGTGATATGGTCAGAAGTTGTTCCATAAGTCTTAATGACATGAATACTAGTTTTGATCTAAATATCATATCATTGGGGCCTTACAATATTCTTATTGGAATGGATTCGTTGGACAAGAATCATGTTTTCCTAGATTTTCATAACAAGACATTTAGATGTCTTGATGGATATGGAAAACAGAGGGTCGTGAAAGGAGTTTCAAGACCCATCTTTATAAGGGATATTTAAGCCTTACAACTAAAAATATGTTTTAGTAAAGGATGTCAATTGTATGCAGCTCATGTGGAAGATCCAAATAATACAAAGGGGCCAAGCCTCGAATATTTCTTGGTACTATAGGAATTTGAAGATGTATTCCAAGAAATACTTGGATTTCCGCCAAGAAGGGAGATAGATTTATCAATTGATTTAGTGCCAGGAGATTCCCTAGTGTCAAAAACACCTTACAGAATGAGCACACCAGATTTAAAATAATTACAAATGCAGTTGGAGGAATTGTCGAAGAAAGTGTACATAYGTCCAAGTGTTTCACCTTGGGGAGCACCAATACTTTTTGTCAAAAAGAAGGATGGAACCTTGAGGCTATGTATTGACTTCCGATAGCTGAAAAAGTACACTATAAAGAACAAGTATCCTCTACCCTGAATTGGTGACCTCTTTGACCAGCTAAGAGGAGAAAGKATATTTTCAAAAATTGACCTGAGGGAAGGATACCATCAGGTAAGAATCAAGGAAGAAGACATTCATAAGACAACCTTTAGGACTAGGTATGGGCATTATGAATTTGTAGTGGTTCCATTTGGACTGACCAATGCACCAGTTGTCTTCATGTGCTTAATGAATGGCATATTCAGGAATTATTTGGATAAGTTTGTCATATTATTCCTGGATGACATACTTATCTATTCTAAGTCTGAAGAGGAGCATGAACATCACTTAAGGTTGGTATTGAAAGTATTGAGAGAACATCAGTTGTATGCCAAGTTGAGTAAGTGTTCTTTCTATCAAAAGCAAATCCATTACTTGGGACACATTATTTTAGAGAAGGGCATAAAAGTAGATCCATAAAAGATCGAAGCGATTAGAGGATGGCCAACACCCAGAAATATGTCAGATGTCAGATCTTTTATGGGATTAGCTGGCTACTACAAAAGGTTCATCGTAGGGTTCTCTAAGATTTCTCATCCCATCACTTCTTTGCAAAAGAATGGAACTAAATTTGAATGGACACTCAAGTGTGAAAATAATTTTAATCTGTTGAAGGAATTACTTACTAATGCACATGTATTAAATATTGCTAACCCAAATGAAAGTTTTGTGGTATGTACAGACATAGGTAAGGAAGGACTTGGAGGATTCCTCACGCAAAATGGACATGTCATTGGATATGAGTCCAGAAAGCTTAAGGAACATGAGAGGAACTATGCCACCCATGACTTGGAACGTGTTTCCATTGTTCACGCCTTGAGGATGTGGAGGCATTATCTCATGGGGAAGATATCCAAATTGAGGACATACCACATTGGCCTGAAGTATCTTTTTGAACAACTGACCTTGAATTCTAGGCAAACAAGATGGATGGAATTTTTAAGTGAATATGACTTTGATATCAAGCATATCAAGGGAAAGGAGAAAAAATTTGTCGATGCACTTAGTAGAAGAGTGTATATCATGCATGCTACTGCTGTCAGTATGCATCAGTCAGACTTGAAGAGAAGAAATTTAGATGGTCTTGTTACAGACCAGCATTACCTACAGGTAAAAGAAAACTTACAGCAAGGAGATGTACAACAGAAAATAAAGGAGTATGAGATAAAGGAAGATGGATTAGTCATGCATAAAAACAGAATCTATGTTCCTAGTTCTGAAGAACTGAGGAATTTGGTACTGAAGGAAATGCATGATGTTCCTTATCTTGGACATCCCGGTTACCAGAAAACAATTACAGTAGTAAGAAGCTAGTTCTTTTGGCCGGGAATGAAGAAGGATGTTTCTTATTACATCACTCAATGTATGGAATGTCATAAGGTGAAGGCTGAGCATAAGCACCTAGCAGGTTTGTTGTAGCCATTGCCAATCCCAGAGAATAAATGGGAAGTGATTACCATGGATTTCATCACGGGATTACCCAGAACAAATAAGCAACATGATTCAATCCTGGTGGTGGTTGAAAAATTAACAAAGGCTTCTCATTTTGTGTCTATGAAGACTATGCATACAACAACTAATATTGCAGAAATTTTCATGAAGGAAATTGCTAGGTTGCATGGGATACCTAGGAAAATTGTCTCGAACATAGATACAAAATTTACCTCCAACTTTTGGAGGGGATTTTTTAAAGGATTTGGCACAAATCTAAAATTTGGCACAACATATCATCCCCAGATAGATGGGAAAATAGAGAGGGTCAATCCAATAGTTGAATACATGCTGAGAATGTATGTGATGGCTAAGCCATCTAAGTGGGAAGATTACTTACACTTGGTTGATTTTGCATATAATAATGGGTATCAAGATTCATTGAGAATGAGCTCATTTGAAGCCTTGTATGGTAGGAAATGCGATACTCTAGTAAGTTGGGACAACCCAGCAGATAGAGTGGTATTTGGACTAGAGTTTCTCAAGGACATGGAAGACTAGGTGGTCAAGATCAAGAAGAATTTAAAGACAGCTCGGGATAGACAAAAAGTTTATGCAGACAAAAACATGATAGCTAGAGAATTTAAAGTGGGGTTGCATGTACTTTCAAAAGTGAATTCCAAGAAAATCTCTTTGAAATTGGGTAGTTATACAAAGATGGTAGCCAGATTCTGTGGTCCATTTGAAATATTGGACAGAATAGGGTCAGTTGCATACATGTTTTCTTTACCTTCTTCCATGAATGTGCATAATGTATTTCATGTCTCTTTACTAAAGAAATATGTACCTGATCCTAACCATGTTATTGATTGGCATCTAATTCGGGTAGAGACAGAGGGATATTTTCAGGTTCAGCCAGTGCGGGTATTGGAAAGAAAAGTCAAAATGCTCCAGAATCGAGCTATAGAGCCAGTAAAAGTTCAGTGGACCTGCTATAGTCTTGAAGATGCTACCTGGAAGAATGAAGATGCCATGCGGACAGAGTACCCACAATGTTTTGAATAAATTTGAGATTTTGATCTCTATTTTGTATATGCACTGAGGACAGTGCCAAAATAAGGGGGAGGGGATGTAACACCCCAAGTTTTGAACCCCCATCTTAAATAATGTATTGTTATAATGTTGAGAGGCCAGTATACCCAAGACATGTAATGTTTTTATCATTATTAATAATAAATACATGGTTGGCTACTAGACGGACAAGGACTAGAGTTATAGGGGGATATGATTCCACAAGAGAGGGGCCTTGATGGGCTAAGTGTTTATTTCCTATGTTAATTACCCTTTCTTCCTAAGGGAGGGGATCGGTTACGAGAGCTTATTGGGAAGTCTAGGAGGTTCTTGATTTCCCCACGTAGTTACTTAGACCCGTATCTGGTCTGATGGGGGGGGGTTCGACTGATGGCTTGTTCGTTGATTTCCTATATGATTCACTCATTTCCCTCATGCAATCCCATGCATGCCCTCCCATGCACCCACTGACCCATTCATTGATCCATCCTCATCTGCATCTTGGCTCAGGAAAGGGATTCAAACTGTTGAAGATTAGCCATCAGATAGTTGTTTGTAGTGGTCACTAGTGTGATCCATCCATGACCTGAGGCCACATGTATGAGATGTGTTGGATTGTGTCCAGTGTTTCTCACAGATGTGGGTCTTGAGAGTTCCATCATTGAGATTATGGACCAGTTGCACTGGAGCCCGAATAAGGAGAAGGACTGCCTGAGGGATTGCGTGGAAAAAAAGGGTGGAGGTTTGTTCTCTCAGGTGGTGCAATATGGGTAGAAGTGAGCTGGGTACTTGGATTGTTGTGAGAGCTAGGAATCCTATGAGAGCTTGGGTGTTGACTGGTTTGGGAAGCCAAGTAACACAATGGAACCGTCCCTGTGGATTCATAGCCCTGGCTCAGGGGTGACGTTGATGTTGAGTTTTGGAACAATAGTGTCTACAGTTGGGTGGAACGTCCTTGGTCTGCTACCAGTTGGTGTCATCTTTCATAAAGATAAGTGCTCTATATTATGGTATCATTTATATGTATATGAATGTATTTTTCTACTATGTATATTTAATTAACATTTAATTGAGTATTTAGATTATGCATTCTTGTTGGATAATGTTGTGCATGTCATTAAATCCTTTTATTTTATGCATCCTTAAACTTTAAATAAGGTATAGCTAAGAGAAAGAATTCCAAGGGTGGGATTGAAGGTAGCATGCCTCGTCTCGTGAGTGGTTGGGTATGTTGCAAAAGTATTTTTATAGGCACAGGGACATTATATTTTTCTATCAGTCATTACAGGATATGATAGTTAAAAAAGGGAAAAGACTGCAGCCAAGAAGGAATTGAAGAAGAATAATAAAATAGAAATGGATTTCATCTAGGAAGGACTACCTAATCCGGTAAGATAAAAGGTTGGTAAATGTTCATCAGCCAAAGAACTTTGGGATAAGTTACATGACATATATTATTCATCCATCGAAGATTCAGAAAATGCCAAAGAAGATGCAGGTATAGATCAAGAAGAAATATGTTCACCATGTCAAACAGACTCAAAATATGAAGAGTACACAATCAACAAAGGTATGTTGTTTTTATTTAATTGTGAAAAATGTGGACATCTTCAAATAGAATTCCATGAAGGAAATGAGATAGAAAAACTAATTGAAAAAGAAGACAATTATGAAGAAGAATTGATTATGCTTTAGATGAACTAAGAAACAAAAGAGAAGAAAACAAGTCACTCAAGAAAGAATTAATGAAACAAAAGGAAAGTGGTCACATTTTTTAATAATCCCAATAGGTCATCAAGAACTTAAGAACTCATCTACAATAAGCCATAAAGATCGAAGAAAATCTTAAAGATCAAAAACAATATTTGGAAGTCAACATAGTAGCACAAAAGGAAGAACTAGAAATGAGAGAGAAGATATTGACAGATCATCTCAAGGAAAGAATTAATGATCTAAACCAGCTTGAGTTAGAGTTTGGTCAAGAAGAGAAAGGACTTCAAGAAGAAATAATCACATTAAAAATTCATCTTGAAGAAGAGAAAAGAACAAAAGAATTCATGAAGTCTCGGATAATGAAGAAAGAAGAAGAGGCTAAGAAGCTTGAAGAAGAAGTTGGCACATTGAGGAGTAAAATCGCCAATCTCAACAAGAATGTTGAATAGACAAAAACATCCACATCAGTTATAGAAAATGAAGAGAAGCACTCTAGGTTGCTAGAAAAAAAGAATGAAAAAAATAGAAAGAGTTATGCAGAAGTACTCAAAGGAAGGAATCATGGTCAACTAGAATCTAAGAAAACTATTGAAGATACATCTTCAAGAAAATCATCCATGTTCAATCCACAAACAAGATTCAACCATGATCATGATCAGTCAAGCAAGAAATTCAGAAGGACTACACCACAAATAATATCATTCACTCCCAGGTATGCAAATTTCTTTTATGGTCATTGTTTTTATTGTACTAATTTTGGGCATAAGGTTGTAGATTGCAGGAATTATAAAAGAAATGTTCAAGCAAGAAGTGCCTATGTGACCCCACGTAACATTGAATGTTACAAATGTCATAACTGTGGACACATAGCTAGTGATTGTAGAAGCATGATCGATACTTCCATGAAAGAGAACAATGATATCATATATAAGAAAGTATGGATAAGAAAACATGAAGAATAGGTGAACAAAGACCGATTACAAAAGATCGCAAGATTGGAAATAAAAAGAGATGAATAAAATTATACAAAGAAAAAGAAAGACGTCAGATACAGAAAGGTTTGGAAAATAAATAAAAGAAAAGAAGGACATGTAAATAAGGAACATGTTCAAGAGATTGTACTTCCAACAATTGTATTGAAAGATGAATCCATAGACAGAAAGAGAGAAGTGAGAGCTCAGAGAGATGATGAATCTACCAATGAAGATGACAATGAATACACATCATAGCATGAATTGTTCTGATCCATTTGGCTTAGAGACTCCCAGGTAATATGAATATTAGACAGAGGGAGTCTATGCGATAGTTGTGATAGACCAAAGAGCCATCCTTCGAGCAACTTACAGAGTTTGAGTAGAGATATCCATAGTATTCAGTTAATAAAAGTACAATTTGATATATTAATCAGTTGCAATAGTGAAGACTGCATGATAATATAGTGATAAATGGATTAGCGTTATGAACAATTGTGTACTAGAGTCTTGGACAGTATGGACAGAGATGGATTCATAAGAACACTTAGCAGGTTTGGACAGATATATGATAGTGTAAGAGAGAATGGATTCATAGATTGGTTCAGAGAGTGGTTTAGGGACAAAGGAACATGATCATAATGGATGATAGTTACACAGGAAATGGCTTGAACAATGCTAATGGATTCCAAATTGATAGATATTTTTTGGACACATACAGTGCATACAACAATTCACATTCAAAACAAAGTAATGCTCATAAACAACAATGACAAAACTCCCTATGAGCTATGGAAAGGAAGACCAACAAATGTGAATCACTTCAGAGTATTTGGAAGCAAATGCTACATCGAAAGAGAAGATGGAAGGATGGGAAAGTTTGACTCTCATGTGGAAAAATGAGTATTTTTTGGTTAATCAAGTACAAGGAAAGCATACAAGTGTTACAATCTGAGGTTGAACAAAGTTGTGGAAAGAAGCAATGTAACAATTAATGAAACAAGTGGATGAGAATTAAAGGAAAAAAGAAAATGAATCAATGGAACAACTTTACAAAGATGAAGACAGAAGTAGAAGAGCAAGTTCATCAAGTGCCTCCAAAGACACCTAGCAAATGATTACAGAAGAATCATCCTTCAGATCGGATTATCATAAACAAGCATGTAGGAGTTGAGACTAGAAGAAGAATCTATTCACCAGAACAAATGCACCTAGCACTCTTATCTACGATTGAACCAAACAATTTTGAAGAGGCCAGCAAGGATGAATTATGGAATAAGGCCATGGATAAAGAATTAGATCAAATAGAGAAGAATGACACTTGGGAATTGGTTCAAAGAACAAATAATAAGAATTTGATTGGCACAAAGTGGGTTTTCATAAATAAATTGAATGAAGATGGACATGTTACAAGGAACAAAGCTAGATTGGTATGTAAAGGATACACACAGATTGAAGGAATCAACTTTGAAGAGACATTTTCCCCAGTTCCCAGAATCAAAGCAATCTGATTGCTCTTAGCTTATGCATGCTCCAAGAATATTAAAGTGTATCAAATGGACGTGAAATCATCTTTTCTGAACGGGGAACTTGAAGAAAAAATCTACATTGAACAACCAGAAGGATTTCATGTTATAGAAATATTTGCCTCACCCTATGCAATCTTGCACAAAAGGCCTTTTTCCATTTCCCCATGGAGACTTATCATCCCTATTTGTAAATTTCAGAGCCAAAAATGCATATTTTTCTACATGTACGCATCTTTCCTACTATACAACATGTGTATACGCAGGTTGCACCACTACATCTCGCATACATCGAGATTTGTGTTAAAAAATGAAAATTAGTGTTGGGTTTCCATGTCACGATAGGAGATCTATGATCCTTGGACTTCCATATAATGGAAATGTTCCAAATCATCCCTTCAGTTCCATTTGAAGGCTATAAATGGTCCAATTCTGAGCTATGGAAAAGAGGAGAAAGAATTCAACTTTGAGGGAAAAATTACTCTGAAGAAATTATTTACTTCATATTGAGTTTGCATCTCTTTGTCCTTTAAGGCTAAACACAGTGTTCATCCCCCGAGCTCTTCCCTTATTGATTGAGAATCTTATTGTCTCTCTTCTATGAGCTTGCCTTTGGTGGAGGATTGAAGTGGTGGAGGCCCTGTTGGAAGGAACTTAGTTTCTCGGTTCCAAACCGTGTCGACACGGAAGTCTGTAATATTTTCACTTATGCTGATCATTTATTAATAGAAATACTCTTTTCCCATCCAATTGATATCTTGAAAATATTTGAGTTATTATCCATGGGAATATTTGTTATGTATATTAATGGATTATGTTATCTAATGTGTTAACCTTTTATATTATCACCGTATTCTTTCTTTTCTTGGTTATTGAGAACTAGTTGTAGGTATATAGCTTTGGGTCAAAGTGCTCAATGGTGAACTTCATCGAATATTTGCATCAGGTAGGAATTTTTCTTATCTCACTTGCATATTGGTTTATATAGCATGTTTTGGGATGGAGTTGATTTCTACAGTCATTTCTGTTTGTTGTGGTTGACCCTAGCCATAAAGAGTTTTTCCCTCGTAACAAAATTGGTGACCATACTGGTGATTGACCTTCTTTCTTAGGGTTTGGACTACTTTTCTCCTTAGATTTCTCCCATTCCTTTTTGTTTCTTATCATACCATTTCTTTACAACCTCTATTCACTTTGGGACTGAGTTTTTAGCCTTCTCCCTTGCCTAGCCTTGTTTTTTGAAACATATACACGGTTTTTGGCTTGACAGTCGCATACATACATGGGTTGTCTCTCTACAAGCTGTGTACATACGTTTTGTTTCCTTCAACAACCATGCACATCAACCTTCTTTTCTTTTTTTCTAGATCTGGTGGTTGTTGGGTGGGATTTGATGTTTTCTGAGTCTTCTTGGGTCTCTTTAGTGAATGTTAAGTGCTTGTGGAATGACAGGAAACCTGTCTGGAGTTGAATTTTTGGGTGGAGTCTTTCTCATCACCTTTTCATTTTGATTTTCCTTGTACATTAGGCTGAGCGTTATACTCCTTGGTATTATTTTTGAGTTATATATTTCTATAAAAAGTAGAGTTTATATATCAAGTTGCTTTTCAGTCCATGCATTTTCATTTTTATTATATTGAAAATATAAAAAATATTATGCATTTGTCATTGCTTGGCATTTTGGTCTTTTGAGTCCTTGTCATTATCTTAGTGCATGTAATTAAAGATTTCATTTTTACTTTAGAATTGCATATTTGAAATAGAAAATTGCATTTGTTATTAGAAGCATATCATTCGTTGAAAATTGAAGTTAGGAGATTGCATTATATTCATATTTACTTTTCTTGTTGAGTCATAACATCATGAGTTTCACTACCATACCTTTTTGAGTAATCATGGCCACTAAAATCAACTCTATAATTGAAAATTGATTATTCATGATTTTATTTTCTAGGGTGCACAAACTAACTTAGGATTTAGTGCCTTGGAATAGGATTTTGTGAGTAAACTTCTCCAAGGAAATTAAATCATCATATGTGTCTCACAAAGGAAGTGTAGAAATCCATTGTATAGTTGGTAATATCAGGAGGCTACGCTCACATCAGAGTTAATCACGAAGTCACGCAAGGTTGGTTGAAGGGATATCCCCCCGATACCTTCTTAGTGTCAGATATATTTCTAGGGATCTATTCGTATCTCGGGATCTTGCTAGTGCCTTTACCTCCATGAGAGGTGGTACTTTCAAGGTTTCGGGCTTTTCTACCCTGCCCATACGGTGGAACTAACTTACGACTGCTCACTTGTGCATTGGTTATACATTGGTTGCTTAGTTGCTTGAATTAAGTGCCACATACGTTACTTGCAGGGGTTATTCTGAAGGTACCCTGGGTCAGATAAGGGTCGGATAACACACACCACACAATGTTTATGGAGGATTACCTCTCTGGGGGATCTGACTGATTGGTTGTTAAGCCCACGAGGACCCTTATAACTGATTATGTTACCTTCGATATTTAGTAGGGAGTCTCAGGCCCCTCTTGGGAAAGACATACCTTCTTTAGGGAGGGAGGCCACTTTCAACGAATTTACCCCATTTGTGTGCATATTGGTCATTTGACTTTTGGTGTGCTCTTTGATTACTAGTTGACCTTAATATTTATTTTTTGTTTTTATAATCCTAAGTCATCGTGGAGTCGAAACAACGTCCCCGCCGTTCCCGTCGCTTGTTACAGTTACCACCGAATTTCAAGTCTTTGCCTTGTAAAAGGTGTAGAGTTCTTAGATGTGGTACACACATCTCCATCGTTCAGACTTGTGATTCTACAAGGATGAGTACTTAACCTAGTCTTCATATCACTAGTATCTCTTCGACTCCTACACCCACTATAGTTAATGGCACCCCTTAAAATCCTGCAATCACAATGGTTGTAGCGTCGGAGGCACCTATCATTACTATGGCTCGGCCTATAGTGAATTCTCAATCTCTTGCCTCGAACCTTTTTGGGTCTCTTGGTCACTCACTGGGCTACAATGTTCATTCCATCCCTATGGCCTCTAGTCTTTTTTCCTATGGTATGTTGAACTTTACTTCACAATTTTCGAACACCATCCCAGCTCCTGGCCCTAATGCTAGCATTGGGCTTGGGGGCACTACACCTCCTTATACTCCATTTTCATTTGGTGAGTCTCAAATCCCTCAAATGATTCCTAATATGGGAGGCATTCCTACTTTTAACTTTGGGTCTAATCCTCTAATGACCAAGACATCTTCTACACCTTGTCAATAGGATCATTCAATTTCTCCTTGACACTGAGCCGAAGTGGCTCTTTAGATTCCCAAGTGGAATCCTTGTCAAATGCCTGATCCATAGGTCCTTTCGCTCACCATGTCACAGCCTCTGCACTTAACCGTGGTTATCCCCGAATCAGCATCGGGGTTCGGGGTTTCAGACTTTCTGTTGTCGAGAGTTTCTTACCTCTCCAATCCCCGATTACCGATGAGATCCTTACCCGACCTTAGCCCCTCTGGCTAGGCTCTCTAATCCACATGACCAGTGCCCGTGACTGCAGTCGAAACTCTCATCAAGGTTTTCCCTATCGCAATATCAAAGGGTGTGGACTCCTTGTCCCCAAGATTCCCGATTTCCCAATGGGATCGAAATGTCGACATTCTAACAGTTGGCCTCTACTGTGGCTCTGTCCTCCTCCGTTGTTGTTCTGACAGTTGTTCCCCACTGATCGGGGTTTCGTGGATCACGATTTCAAAATGCACAAACCCCTTGTCACTGGGATCCTCGATATACCGATCCCCAATGTCCCGGTCCTCCGATGGACTCGCAACCTTTGACCTGCCACCTGTCCTCCTCGCTAGGCTCCTCTGTGGCCCACCTCCGTCATGATCAGGAAATCGTGTATCGCGATTTCACGATTCCAACTGTCAATGTTCACGAGACTCGTGAAACTCTGATTCCCGATCCTTCGATGAGTGGCCTCTTGTCGAACTTTCCTTGGTGGCGCTCGACCGCTACCACGCATCCTCTCCAAGTGGACGGTCTCGATTATGTCGGGATTTTGAGACTTTCAATGTCCCGGTTCTCATGACCTTGAGAACTCCGATTTCCCAATGGCTGATATCCCGATGATAACTCCTCGTGTTGAGACTTCTCTCCTCCTGTTCACAGGGTTAACTCCCACGCAACTTCTGCAGATCCAACAGTTGTCGGGGATTCTGAGCAAGATCTAACGGCTCAGATCAAATCTCCCGTGCACTTCTCCTATGCGCCTCCTGGACGTAGAATTCCAACGGTCCAGAATCTGTCGGTCTTTCCAACGGCTATTGTTGCTCCTTCCTGATCTCCTTCACACCTTCTTCCCAGACTTGGAAGAAATTCGATTTCTTCAAGGCCTCAGCTTTCGTCTCGTTCTCCTCTGTGATCTCCTTGACTTTTGAGCTTCACCGTGCATGTATAAACGCTGCCCTTCCTGAGCTTTCTTCTCCTTCCGAACCCTCGAAGGATTCTTTGACTCTTGCGCCTCTGCAGAGTCTTCACGCACCAAAGTGCTATCTCTTCTGAGTTTTCACAAACACTCAAACCCCTTGAGGGATTTTGTCTTCTTCTCCTACAAATGGAGAAATTAAAATTCTTTCCTGGCAATCTTCCTTCTCTACAGAACGTTCAGCAATTCTGTATTCTTTTGCCTGTGCACTCCTTGCACCTACTCGATGCCCACCTGGAAAAGCTTTCAGAATCCTCAGTGATTCTGGTTCCTTCTCCCTTCTATCTGAACTCACATCAGAGTTCTTACACAATTGCACCACAGTGCATATGCTCAATTCCCACCTGGCAGAGCTTCTACAAAATCCTCAGTGATTCTGTCTTCTGTTTGAACCCTCAATAGAGTTATTCTCTCAGCACCATATGCCTACGCTCAATGCCCACTTGGCAGAGCTCTACAGAATTCACAGCAGAATTCTGTCTGCAACTATGTCTTCTCCCACATAGCCTTGCCTCCAAGGTATTCAGTAACCTTAAGGTCTTCTTCTTCTGAGATGTTGACTTCAGTTCCTGTGCCTCAGCACGTCTTTGTCTAACTCTGTAGAGTTTAGAAGTGCATCCTCTGTGCATGGCTATCAGAACCCTCAGTGTTCTGTCACACCCTCCTGGTGTGAAGCCTCAAAGACCTTCAACCTTGAAATCAAAACAACCCTGCAAATGCATAACAAACATACATTCACAGCATATAAAAGAACACATACAAACATCCATATAACACAGAATATCATGCAGGAAAAACTGTTGTTTATATTAAAAATGGAAAATTGCCTGTATCTTTACAATGGTGTTCCTGAGCTCTCTCTGGCTCTACAACTCTACTCATCTCTCTCCCCAAATGAGATATCAAAATCTCTTTTACCTGAGGGGCTCATCGAGCGCTTCCCTCTAGGTCTACCTACCCTATTCAATTACATTCAATGGGTTGTCTAGTCCAGTACCTGGATCTAGATCTCAGCCGATCTACAATAAAGACCGATCTACCTAACACCTACATAAAAGCACGGCTTCCATGGCTCACCAGCCTAAGAATTTAAATTACATTCATTTCAAATTTAAATGAGGACTGCGCCTCTCTTTAATGCACAATTTGAATTCGCCGTGTGGCTGGCTAGCTGGCTGACTAATGTGAAAAGATGCTCCTGCATCAAACTCCTCAGCTGCAAAATCATGAGCTCCTACTCATGCGCTTCCCCTCTAAGTGGTTGGAAATCCTCCTGGATCCCAAACAAATATCTGGAGCTTACCATCTACTCCATTCTACTGTTGTTGCTGCTGCTTCTGTGTTGCTGCTGCTTCCCCTTTTCGGCTCATTCTTTCCCTGCTGGCAGTGTCTGCTAAATTCAACATCAGCTCCATGATCCCCTCGATCACTTCGTCCAGCTGCTCCAGTGGCTGGTCATGCTCATGCAATCTCCTCAGCTGCAAAAATTTTCCGCGATTGGGCAGATCGCTATGATCTCCCATGCCATCTGTTAAGTACCTATACCAGATCTGCAAATATACTTCAATAATACCAAGAATAAACCATAAATCATTCACCATAACATGAACACAGGAAATAGAGAAAACCCTTAAGGTAGGGTAACACCATATATTAATCCTTATGGAAGGATAAAACTCCTCAAGCAATCCTTGCTTGTACAATCACAATATTCTT
>JZKD02S1827981.1:338578-361921 GCA_000966675.3 Picea glauca | reverse complement strand
CTCACATTTATTACATCCAACTACCATAGTGGGCCTTTATTAATATAGTGGACCTAGTCCACCTTACATTGAATGACCTCCACTATTATCACTATGGGCCCTCTGGGCCCCCCCATTACCTCTTCTTCCTCTATTTCCAACTTCACCCGTTGGATGTGCGCGCCCTGCACTTTTACCCTCTCTTCCAGGGCTTCTATCTGTTCCCACAAATCAGCAAAGCAAATGTTGTCTGCCTCCTCCTCTTCTGCTCCTGCTACAAACCCCCACGTTGCAGTCTCTTCAGCTTCAACACTAAATGCGTTGAGCCACTCCTCGGAATGCCCACTCTCTTTTCCTTCTTCTCCTGCTCCTGCTTGGGCAGCTTCCAAAGTCTGCTCCAATTCATCTTCTTCCCTGACAGTCATTGTCAGCTGTGACTGTTCTTCTGTTGCACCATCTGCAATACAAATTTCTGCCTCCTCCTGGGCACATGGTAGGAATACTCTAATTCACCCAATCATCAGAAGATCATCCCGATCTTCCTCCTCTTCTGTCAGCTACACCTACTGATCCCTTTCCATCTACTCTGTCAGCTCCTCTGGCGGATTCCAACTCACTTCTGAGTTTATGAGACCCACAGATAGTCTCATCTGCTCATCCCTGCCCATCTGGCAATATGGGATGTCCCTGTTGCTCTCCTAGCAGACTATGAGATCAACCGATCCCATCTTCATCAGCAACCCCTGCTGAATTGAACTCTCCTCTGAGTCCCTGAGACTTTCAGACAGTCTCAAATGTTCATCTCTGCCCACCTGGAAGTCCATGGAATCAACTAATTCCATCACTGTTTCCTTGCCCACCTGGCAAACGGGAAACATTCCGCTGCCCTCCTGGCAGTCTTTGAGATGCCGCAGTGATCTCTGATCATTGCCCAGCTGGTAATGCAAAATTCCTTCGCTGTCCTCCTAACAGTCTTTGAGATCTTCAGCTGATCTCAACTCGTTGCCCACCTGGAAAACTGGAATTTCCTCTCTGCCCTCCTGGCAGTGCTTGAGATCCTCAGCTGATCCCAATTCATCCTCTTCATCATCATCGAGACCTCTCCCAGTCTCTATTTTGAAGTGATAAATCATCTCTTCCTCTGTGGCCTTGAGGTTTTCAGCATACCTCAACCATCTCTTCAACAGTCTGCGTTGCCCTCTGACCATCAACTCCTTGACTGGCCATTTTGTTGTTGCCTTCTTCATGGGAAATTCACGCATCCGTCTCATCCTCCTATCCTGCCGCATCCGTAGTTCAAACTTCTCTATGTCTGCCTTTAATTCATAGATCTCTCTAGTAATTTCTTTATCAAATTTTGCAAGCTTTTTTGCCTTGCTTTTCTTCCTCCCAGCATGCCTATGGTCTTCAGTAACCATGGTGCTATCTCTGTCTGCTCTTCTGGAAAACCTGCTACTGTCACTCTGCATCCTTGAGTGTTCCAGCTTCATCCCACAGTCCTACTGACTGTCTTCTTGACTGCTGCCTACCTGCAAACAATCATCACAGAGTCCTCAGCACTCTATCTTCTTCCTGCCCCTATTTCCTGAAATATACAGACAAGAATCCTGCTCTGATACCACTTGATGCAGTGAGTATTAGAGTGCTCTTTTATCTCCTCCTACCTCTCTTGCCTGAAATATACAGACAAGCAATTAGCTCTGATACCACTTGATGCACCAAGATGTCTCCTACGCCCTGTCCACAGGATCGTTCAATTTCTCCTTGACACTGAGTTGAAGCAGCTCTTTAGATTCCCAAGTGGAATCCCTGTCAAATGCCCGATCCACAGGTCCTTTCGCTCACCCTGTCACGGCCTCTGCAGATGCATACCCTGCAAGGTCTCTCTGCACGCACCTCCCGCTCTCAGGATCGTTCAATTCTCCTTCTGCTGAGCCAAAGCAGCTCTTTAGATTCCCAAGTGGAATCCCTGTCAAATGCCCGATCCACAGGTCCTTTTGCTCACCCTGTCATGGCCTCTACACTTAACCATGGCTATCCCCGACTCAGCATCGAGGTTCAGGGTTTCGGACTTTCCGCTTTCAAGATTTTCTTACCTCTCCAATCCCCGATTACCGATGAGTTCCTTACCCGGCCTTAGCCCCTCTAGCTAGGCTCTCTAGTCCACATGACCAGTCCCTGTGACTGCATTCGAAACTCTCATCAGGGTTTTCCCTATCGCAATATCAAAGGGTGTGGACTCCTTGTCCCCGGGATTCTCGATTTCCATATGGGATCGAAATGCCGACGTGCTGACAGCTGGCCCCTACTGTGGCTCTGTCCTCCTCCGCTGTTGTTCTGACAGTTGTTCCCCACTGATCGGGGTTTCGCGGATCGTGATTTCAAAATGCACAAACCCCTTGTCACTGGGATCCTTGATATGTCGATCCCTGATGCGCCGGTCCTCCGATGGACTCGCAACCTTTGACCTGCCACCTGTCCTCCTCGCTAGGCTCCTCTATGGCCCACCTCCGTCACGATCGGAAAATCACATATCGCGATTTCATGATTCCAACTGTCAATGTTCACGGAACTCGTGAAACTCCGATTCCTGATCCTCCGATGAGTGGCCTCCTATTGAACTTTCCTTGGTGGCGCTCGATCGCTGCCACGCGTCCTCTCCAAGTGGACGGTCCCGATTATGTTGAGATTTCGAGACTTTCAATGTCCTGGTTCTCACCACCTTGAGAACTCTGATTTCTCGATGGCTGATATCCCGATGATAACTCCTCGTGTCGGGACTTCTCTCCTCCTGTTCATAGGGTTAACTCCCGTGCAACTCTTGCAGATCCAACAGTTGTTGGGGATTCTGAGCAAGATCTAACGGCTCAGATCAAATCTCCCGTGCGCTTCTCCTATGTGCCTCCTGGACGTAGAATTCCAACGGTCCAGAATCTGTCAATCTTTCCGATGGCTACTGTTGCTCCTTCCTGAGCTCCTTCGTACCTTCTTCCCAGAATTGGAAGAAATTCGATTTCTCCAAGGCCTTAGCCTTTGTATCGTTCTCCTCTGTGAGCTCCTTGAATTTTGAGCTTCACTGTGCATGTATAAATGTTGCCCTTCCTGAGCTTTCTTCTCCTTCCGAACCCTCGAAGGATTCTTTGACTCCTGCACCTCTGTAGAGTCTTCACGCACCAAAGTGCTATCTCTTCTGAGATTTCACAAACACTCAAACCCCTTGAGGGATTTTGTCTTCTTCTCCTACAAATGGAGAAATTAAAATGTGTTCCTGGCAATCTTCCTTCTCTACAGAACGTTCAGCAGTTCTGTATTCTTTTTCCTGTGCACTCCTTGCACCTGCTCGATGCCCACCTAGTAGAGCTTTCAGAATCCTCAGCGATTTTGGTTCCTTCTCCCTTCTATCTAAACTCACAGCAGAGTTCTTCCACAATTTCACCGCAACGCATACGCTCAATGCCCACCTGGAAGAGCTTCTACAAAATCCTCAGTGATTCTGTCTTCTGTCTAAACCCTCAGCAGAGTTCTTCTCTCAGCACCCTGTGCCTATGCTCAATGCCCACTTGGTAAAGCTCTACAGAATTCACAGCAGAATTTTGTCTACAACTATGTCTTCTCCCACATAGCCTTGCCTCCAAGGTATTCAGTAACCTTGAGGTCTTCTTCCTCTGAGCTGTTGACTTCAGTTCCTGTGCCTCAGCACGTCTTTGTCTGACTCCACAGAGTTCAGAAGTGCATCCTCTATGCACGGCTATCAGAATCCTCAGCATTCTGTCACACCCTCCTGGTGTGAAGCCTAAAAGACCTTCAACCCTGAAATCAAAACAACCCTGCAAATGCATAACAAGCATACATTCACAGCATATAAAAGAACACATACAAACATCCATATAACACAGAATATCATGCAGGAAAAACTGTTGTTTATATTAAAAATGGAAAATTTCCTGTATCTTTGCGATGGTGTTCCTGAGCTCTCTTTGGCTCTACAACTCTGCTCATCTCTCTCCCAAAATGAGATCTCAAAATCTCTTTTACCTGAGGAGCTCATCGATCACTTCCCTCTAGGTCTACCTACCCTATTCAATTACATTCAATGAGTTGTCTAGTCCAGTGCCTAGATCTAGATCTCAGTCGATCTACAATAAAGGCCGATCTACCTAACGCCTACATAAAAGCACGTCTTCCATGGCTCACCAGCCTAAGAATTTAAATTACATTCATTTCAAATTTAAATGAGGACTACACCTCTCTGTAATGCGCAATTTGAATTCGCCGCGTGGCTGGATGGCTGGCTGAATGATGTGGAGAGATGCTCCTACATCATCCTCTTACTTCTGGGTGGAACAACCAACCTAGCGGACAAGCTTCTGCTCAAGTTTCATCCTATAACCCTACGTCCTTGGTGTCGATTCTGAACAACGCATTTGGCATGATGAATCCACCTCTATCCTATGGATTCACACCTAGAGTAGGTTATTTTCATTCTTTGGGAAACCCCCAGCCCAAATCCAATCCGGTATAACCCCCATCAGAACATTCCTACTAGAATGATGCCCAACCAACCTTTTATGAATCAACCCAGAGGAGGGTATTACAATCCTGGACATAGCCATGGTGCTTACCAGAACCCTGGATGGGCTGCAGTTCCTCAAACAAAATCTTTCTCGAGAGCTTGGGGCCAGATGTTGCAACCCCGTCTCCATTTTTTGGCCACACTTAATCTGCAAGACTTGTTTAAGTTGATGAACGACCCTGTGAGTCATGATCTTACATGGCCCCCTATCCCTACCAATCTTCCTTTAGACATTCCTAAATTCGAAGGTAAGAATGACAAGGATCCTAATGATCACGTTACTACCTTTTTCCTATGGTGCTCATTGAATTCCCTTAATGATGATTCTATTCACTTAAGATTATTTCAACGCACCCTCATTGGGGTTTTTGTCAAATGGTATATCAAGCTACCTAGAGAGGCATATGGTACCTTTAGTCAAATGGTGTTGTTCTTCCTTAACCACTTCCAATTTTTGTTTCATTACGATGCTGGCCTAAAACGTCTGTCAACTTTACACCAAGACTCATCCACTCATATCTCGGATCATATCCAGGAGTCGCACAGATGGAAGAGGTTGATTAAGACCTCCATACCCCCGACCTTTATTTTAGAATGGTTTCTTAAGTCTTTTCATCCTCCTATCTCGAAGGATGTTGCTACATCCGAGGTCACCACTGAGGAAGAAGTGATTTACAAAGCCCAACAGTTAGATCTTATATATGCTCAGTCTGGGATGTTATACCACATTCTTCCGGATGCACCGCAATCAACCTATGACCCTATACAAAATATTGGACCTCATGCCGATGGAAGTTTAGGCTCTGCCAATGTAAAATCCACAGACTCGGTGACAATCCATTTGAAAGAGTTGTCTCTAAACCAGTCTGCAGGAGGGGTAGCTTCATCTGTGTCTTCTAATCCCACTCATTCGACAGATGTACATTCTGTGCAATTGTCGATCGACCCAAATGGTAACCAACAACCAAGAGGGAATAAGGAGAAAGGATGTAATAATCATAAGGGTGGGAAAAATGGTAATAAACCCAAAGACAATGGTAGTAATGAGAAGATGAATAATAATGTTGGAGAGGGCAAGAGAGAAATACGTAAGGTGAAATTTCCATGTAAGATTTGTACAGACAATCACCTTACTCATTTGTGCCCCAAACTTGCGGAAGTTACGAGGCTATTATCTCTATCGCCCGTCGTACTGAAGAATCCTTTTTCACATAACCAACACATGGCCTCGATCTCCTCGAACTTCGGAAATGCAGCTAGTGGGAGTCAAAACTCGTCATTGCAAGACGATGACCATTTGTGTATCTATATGGTCGATGTGAAAGTTAATGTAGCCACTCGATCTCGAGATTATATATCTTCACGGGATATTCCTAGTCTAGAATCTCCTCCTCCTCCTTCGAAGACAACTTTACAGATTGAAAAACTAGAGCCACTGCCTCGTATTCTGAAAGGAGTACTCGAGCGCTCTACCCACAATCCAAATGCTAGAGCTATCCAAAACTACTCTATTGTTGAGGACTTGGGTCAAAACCCTTGTGCAATGTCAGTTTTGGAGGTACTCTAGACATGTCCTTCACAAAGGAATGCCTTACTATCTGCGTTAGGAGCTCTAGAACCTAGTGGCTCAAAATTTATCAAGTTTGACGTCATAGATGTGAAGCCTCTCTTGCCTTACCATGTGGCATTCCAAATCCATGTGGGGTACTCAAAGTATACCATCAAACGTGCGATTATTGATGAAGGCGTTGCTACGTGTGTGATGTCTTTGATCTGTTGGAAAGCTCTTAGTTCTCCGACTCTTTATAAGTCATCGAACATGTTGACTTCTTTTGACGGTCGTTCCTTCTTCCCTCATGGTATTCTTCCTTCCTTTCCAGTCCAGTCAGGTGGGAAAATGGTAGAGGTGGAGGTTGAGGTAGTTGATGCACCTCTTGATTATAACTTGTTACTAGGATGCAATTGGACCTATGCTATGCTCGTCTTTGTATCATCCATCTTCTGCACTCTTTTTCTTCCTCATGAAAGGAATATCGTGACAATCGACCAATTATAATTTGTGTACACTAGTCCCAATGCATCCATTGGACCGTTGATCCCTATGATCGAAAATTCTCAGCCGGCAACTGAGAATGTCGATGTGAGAATTTATTCTTCCCTTATGGGTACTTTCAACTTCACGACACCGATTCACCACGTTTATGCCATGTCCAGTAGGCCCGTTTCAAGAGAGAGGTCCATTCCTTTCCGCACTTCCTATTTTAGTGATTCGTGGACACTACCATCCCTAACTTCGTCTTGTGAAGTTCAGTTTCATGTTGGAATGGCCATGCCACTATTGGCAGTGGAGATTGCATATCAAGTTGTTCTTGACTCTTCTACCGATCCCGATCTTGTTACCTCATTGACGGACGAAGAGGATCCCATTCTTAGGCCTGTGTGGGCCACTTCGATGTCTTTTTCACATGATGTCCTCGATGAGACAGACAAATCTATCATAGAAGCCATGAATGGTTCCTACAAACCTTGGGATGATATGCATCACCGCTCTTATTTTCTCCCAGAGCTTGAAATAATCGAACGAGATGGATTTCAACCTACTTTGAGTGAGATAGTTGGTCATGTTGTAGTTCGACTAGATACGCACAACATTTATGACGAAGAAAATATGGCGAGTACTTATCCTACCATCACGGTCGATATATCTCATACCCCTAGAAAGATTGAAAATGTACATATCGGTGTAGATTGTTCGCTAGAAGAAATCTTGATCTACACCGAACTCTTCAAGGAATTCTAGGATGTGTTTTCTTGGTCATATGAAGAGATGCTAGGAATCGACCCTTGTATTGTCGAGCATGATATTAGAACTTATATGGATGATAAACCTATTCGACAACATATTAGAGTTGTCAATCCCAAGAAGGCCCCTTCAATTAAGGCAGAGGTGGAGAAGCTACTTAATATTGGCTTCATCTACCCGCTTCCCTTCACTGAATGGGTATCCAATCCTATTCCCGTGAATAAGAAGCAAGGAACTATCTGTGTATGTATGGAATTTCATGACCTGACCAAAGCCTGTCCTAAAGACAACTTCCCGACACCTTTCATTGATCAGATTCTCGACGAGTGTGTGGGAAGCGAAGTGTTTTTTTTTATGGACGAATTTTCAGGCTATAACCAAATTCAAATCAAAACTGAGGATCAACACAAGATGGCATTTATTTTTCCTTGGGGTACTTTCGCATACCAGAAAATGCTTTTCAGCCTTAAAAACGTTGGAGCAACCTTCCAATGTGCTATGACCTTCGCTTTTCATGATCTTAAGCATATAGTCGAAGCTTACCTCGATGATATCACTACTTACTCTTGTAGGATAGTGGATCACTCTATGCACCTTCGTCTTGTTTTTGAAAGATCTCGTTACTATATAATCTGATTGAACCCTCATAAGTGCATATTTTGCATTAGGTCTGGCCTCCTTTCGGTATTTCTAGTTTCTGAGACCGGGATCATGGTAGATCTGTTAAAGTTTGAGGTAATACTTCGATTGCCTCCCCCGTGCACTATTAGACAACTTCAAGGTTTACATGGGAAAGCTAACTTTCTACATCGGTTTATAGTAAATTATGCCAATATCACTAAGGGTTTCATGCGTCTTTTGAAGAAGGACACCCCTTTTATCTGGGATGAGCGATCCCAAGATTCCTTCAATGCTTTGAAGAAATCCTTGGTATTGGCGCCTCTACTGAAGTCTCTTGACTACAATAGGGATTACTTGATTTATATTGCCACGTCTTAGGAGACAATTGGCATGATTTTGGTTCAAGAGGATGATGAGCTCCGTGAGAACGTCATCTACTAAATTAGTCGAAACTTAGTTGGTCCTGAGCTTAATTATTCTCATGTTGAAAAGATAGCTTTGGATGTCATTCACGCAGTCCAACATTTGTGTCATTATATATTTCTTTGAAAGACTATTGTGGTTATTGATGTCAATCCATTTCAATAATTCCTTACCAGGCATATCATAGGGGGGAAATATCATAAATGGATTGTCATTTTACAAGAATTTGATCTCGAATTCGCTTCTGCGAAATCCAAGAAATCACTAGCCTTCATGGAGTTAATATCCAACTTTCCACAATTAGATGAGGATGTTATCCATGTAGATTTGTTTTCATACGAAAAAAAATTCCTTATCTCATCGTCCGACCCCTAGTATGGAGACATTGTTCTCCACCTTCAAACTTTGAATTTCCCTCAGCATCTCTCGCGAGATGACTAACAGTGTATACAATACCAAGCTAAGAATTATATTATCATCGATGACACTTTGTATCGCTGAGGAATAGAAAATATCATGAGTCGTTGTTTAAATCACGGAGAAGTTGAGTCAGTCCTAAACGATTTCCACAATGGGGCTTGTGGTGGTCATCTATTCAGGCTTGCGACAACCAAAAAAAAATTTGCGAGTAAGATATTTCTGGCCTTCTATCTTTAAAGATTATATTGAATCAGTTAATAAGTGTCACCCCTGCCAGGTGTTTGCTCAGAAAATGAAATCGCATCCATCCCCTCTTCACCCAGTCATTATCGTCGATCCCTTCACCAAGTGGGGGGTGGACTTCGTAGATTGCAACCCAACTTCGGCTGGGGGGAATCATCACATTATCATGGTCGTCGATTACTTTACTAAGTGGGTTGATTCCATTCCTATAGTTAAATCTGACAGGAAGATTGTTGCCTTCTTCGTATTCAATCAAATTATCGCCTGGTTCGGTATCCCGAGTGAGATTTTCACTGATCATGGTAGTCACTTTCAGAACGAAATGATGGAACAACTAACATCTAAGTTGGGGTTTAGACATGGTCATTCTTCTCCTTATTACCCCCAGGAAAATGGACAAGTAGAGGCCATCAACAAGTTTCTCAAGACCAGTTTGCAAAATAATGTCAACCAAAGTAAGTCTGACTGGCACATTATGCTATATCTCGCACTCTAGGCATACTGAACCTCAGTCAAGACTGCCACCGGATTTTCCCCTTTCTAATTAATACATGGTGTGGAGTATATATTTCCTATTGGATGTGAAATCCCTTCTCTTAAGTTGGAAGTCACTCTCCTACCTGACACTTTCGATCTCGAGCGACGCCTTGTACACCTAAATAGTCTTGATGAGCAACGTCGAGATGCCTCTATGGCTATCGAAGCGAAAAAAAGACATGTCAAGGTCCAGTATGATAAGTTTGTCTGTCCTCAATTGTGCGTTAAGGGTGAATTGGTTCTCTTGTATGATCAAGCCAAAGAATCGTTGGGGGCAGGAAAGTTTAAACCCATGTGGCACGGTCCTTACATCGTGCGACATGTCTTAGAAAAATGATCCTATGAGTTAGAAGATTATGAAAGGAATATGTTGGTCGAGCCCAGGAATGGGATCTACTTGAAAAGACATTACGCCTGAGCCCCAAGCTCGAGAGGAACTCTTTGTACACTATTGTGATTTAGTGTATCTATATTTTCTCTGTATTTTTGTCTTCATCTTGCTTATCGAGTTTTCCCTTGGTTGGCAGATGTCAACGGAGTCTTCGATCTACCTAGGATTCACAGATGAAGCCAGTCCTCATACACGGAGCTTGGATTCCACCACTTGGGTGGTTTACTCACCCGAGGGTCTACTGGTGTCTTCAGGTGGCATATGCCTAGGGCCATCCACGAATAATGTGGCCAAATATAGCATCGTTATAGAACTTTTGCGTGATTCTATCTCGCATGGTATTCTCTCTTTAGAGGTTTTCCTATATTCCTAGTTAGTAGTATGTTAGTTGAATGGCAGTTATCGTGTGCATGATCCTACTTTACTCCAACGATTCCTATGGGTACGTATTTTAGAATGATCGATTGATTTTATTACTTATTATCACATTCCTAGGAGTTCTAATCATGTATCTGATGCTTATGCTAATTTCATTTTAGATTGGCATTTGTCACATAACTAAAGAAAAGAAAACCATCTTATCAATGTACACATTGTAAATACAAGTAAAGCCGAAGATCCATGTTTTATATATATTTCAAAAAATATAGTGTTTATAGTACAAAATTGGGGCTAATACCCTCAATACACATATACAACTAGTACTACAATATCCATGGCACCTATGCATGTGGAACCGGATGTGTGTCATGGTAAAAAACTACGGCATTTGCGAGATGCCAAAAGAGTCATAACCAAGCTCTGGGCACACCAACCACTTGTTGCTACATGGCTTCTAGTAGATCCTCTACCTGAACCATGGGAATCCTATGAGTCAAATGAGACAGGCTTCCCTGCACATTTTGAAGGACTCTCTCAGCTTCTCCTCCTACTGCCTCATCTCCTCAATTTCTCTGATGATGTCAAGGAAGCCCTTATGGCCGTCACGGACCTACATCTACATTACACAAGTGTCTAGTTAGTAGATAAGCATCATCCAAAAATATTTTTGTTCTACTATATAAAAATACAAAAAATGAAATATTTAAAAACATTTTGACATACCTATGTGCTACACATTATTTTCATCATCCCTATGACCATTAATGATGTAAACCTATATGTTTCCTTTAGAGGGGTAAGTGGCCTGAGTTCCTGAAGAGAGAAGGGAGAAGAACTTTTCCTAAGAAAAGAAGTTGCATTTTCCTTTGTAAAAACCCTATAAAAAAGGAAGTTTGCAGGCTGAATTATAGCTAGGGTGCGATAATATCTGATTCTCGCAGGTTGCATCATAGCTAGGTCGTGAGGAGTTCATAGTCTGCTCTATAGGCAGGGTGTGAGAATGCTTACACGTGGGAAAAACAAGCATTTTCTCGAATCTTCTAGAAGGAGAAACTTCCATGGTAAGGTGGCATCTGAATGGTTTGGATCTTACTCACTTTCATGATTTAGTGGGATCATCCTAACCTCCTCACCTTATCCTCTTTAGCTTATAAAAGGAGAGAAGCTCTCATGGAGAAGGGCTAAGTGGTTTTTGGCTTGGGATTGTTAGCTTGGTTAAAGTGGCTTTGAGATTTGCTTTGTCAAGATAGATTTTGAGTAGCTATCAGATCCATGGTCTCAGAATCCTTGGAGCAAGAAGTGTGTGGGGAACAAAGTATAGTTGGAAGGGACCTTACGACATCAAGGCCATGGTTGTAATCTCTCTTTCACATTTAATATGATATAGTAATATGATTCTTTCCTATAAAGCTTGTTGTGTTTTATTGTATGATTCCTTGATCACATACATAGGTTTATATTGAGTTTATGCTATTACTATCACTTTGGTTGGTTGCGTTCTTTTGTAGGATCATCATTGTATGAGCATTGGAATGGAGCTGGGATGGTGATGGCGAGAGGAAGTTGTGTTTAAATGGTATGTCACCTATCCCTCTTTAGTTAGTAAATTCAGTATTTAAAACTTAAGGAAAGCGTCATGTTCTGGTGTGTTTTGCTCTAGATCTAAGTGGATCTAGGGAGATCAATTAGTGTCTTCACCTACTGATTTATCTAATAACACTACGTCCCCGAAGGTGGTCCCTGGTGGGAGTGGCATGTTTGGATCCCCTCTAAAGTTGATCCTTACATAGGGATAGTCATCTAGAGAAATGACCTATCGCTACCACCAGTAGAAGAAATCCTCATTGTAGGGTGTGGGAACCCTACCTCCCCCCTACCATCTCATTACTTCAGTCCACCGTGCGATGGCTAGATCATGAAGTCCTCTCAAAAGAATCTCAACTCTAGGTCCCAAACCTAGAACCCGCTTGAAGAAAAAAATGCATAAGATAGAGGCAAACCCAAAGTTCCTCTTGCTACCCTATTTTCACTCTTGATGCAGACCCCCTATCCCTCCTAAGGGTTGTGCAACCTCCCGGTCAAGATCTCCGATTCTGGAGCCGAAATGGCTCTCCTGGTTCCAAGATGGAACCTTTAACACCAAGTCTATAGACCCTTGTCTGTGTTTTTCCCATGTAAACCAGCACTAGGCATAAGCCCCAAAATCCACATGACAGCAGGCACAGACACAGGCTTAGCCAAAAGGCGTGTCACATTTCAGTGTTTTGGGGTTTCCAATGCAATAGTCCCCCAGCGCAGACTCCTCTGAGTCCTGAAACCCAATGGGCTAATCAGAGGTTGGCTCCTCCTTTTCCTCTTCCCACATGACCATACACTCATGAGCACAACCTCCGCCACAAGGCGCACCCAACTCCTCCAAGTCCCTAACGCCAAAAGCATGGTGGTGCAAGATCTACGGCTTAGATCAACCCCTAGCCAATGGCTATGATATTTTTGACATTTCACGTTTCATGACTTCACACTTCACGGAGCTGTCCACTCATCCTCTCGGTCGCCAAAATGCCAGAACACTCCCTCATTACAGATCAATGGTTCTAAACCTCCGAAAATTTGACGGCTCTAATCTTGTAGGGGTTTTGTTGGTCAAGAGTCCTGGTTGCTAGTCTTTTGTTCTCCTGGTTGCCAAAATGTCGAAAGCTTGAGGTGTTTGATCAACAGCTCACTACACCCCTTAAGATCTACGACCCAAATCTTCTCCTCTCGAATTGTTATTTTGCAACTCGGGGCTTTGGGAGTCAAGGACCTCTGTCCTCCCAACCTATGATACCCAAAATTTTGAGGTGGACCAACGGTCCAGATCTTCCTGGGATCGACGACTATTATCCCTCCTGAGCTTTGGGAGTTGAAAAGTCCTCATCGTTAAACTTCTAGCATCTCTACTTGATCCAACGGTCTGTGGGGATTTGGCATTCCTCCTCGAGGACTCTCCACCGTCCATTCAGATCTTCGAATTTCTCCCTCATGGGCATATGCAGCGTTAAGGCCTATGCACTTGTCTCGAATCTGATGATCACTAAGTCCCCACTGTGATCCAACGGTCGACAACACTCCTCCTCCTGATCTTTTTACTCTCTCAGGCTTAGAATATTTTCTAAGTCCCGAAGACTCGATCTTCGACTTCTTCTAGGAAATAGGTTCCTTGGATCTTGATAACACTTAACCAAAGTGTTATTTCTCCTGAGATTTGCCTTATGCAGGCCTCGAATTCCCGCACACTCCTTGCATCTGAGGGATTTTGATAACTCAAATCCAAGGGATTTCTCACAGAGAAATTCCTCCTGATTTCTTGGCCTTTCTCCCTGGCTCCATGCACACCTTGTAGAGCTTCAAATGAAGAGAAACAATTGAAACTGAAAAACTACTATTCACAGTTCCATTCACTCATAGTGAGATTCGTTCACTTGCTCATAAAAACAGAAACAATAGAAAAATAAAAACACAGTTCACACACCATGCATCTGGGTCAATTTTCCTTCTATTATATTCACAAGTGCCAAAATGGCTACAAACATATCCAAATTACAATAGCTTTGAAAGCTTGAGGTTTTCTGATAACTTTCAGTTCTCCTGCGACTAATCTCCCTCTGTATTGTAGCTAACCCTATCTGAACATACCAAACACTCTATTTAACTCAGAGGGATTTCTAGGGTTTCCCCTGCCTACTCATCTACTCTAAGACTTAATATATTGGCTAACTTAGACGAGTCACATTCCAGAGCCATAGTGGAAACTCCTTCTCTGCTTGTGATTTTCAAAAACATGCCTCAAAGGGTAAATTTTAGCACTGGTTCAAGTGTGCCTCCAAAAGTAAATTCTTGCGCTAAGTTATGGCGAATTTCAAAATCGGCTGCAACTGCCAACGTTGAATTTCTAAAAGAACTCCCCACGTGTTGAGTGGTCCTATCTCTGCACGCTTGCCAACGATTCTCCTGCATCATATTCCCCTTGACAAAAATTCATGGACTCCTGTCCATGAGCTCTTGCACTGACTTTCCCTGCTTCTGGATGGCAGATTCATTTTCCCAACTGGCATCTTTGATTGGGTACCCCTTCCATTTGACCAGATATTCAAAAAGTTTTTTCTTTTGGTCTTCTTGCCAATCCTCTGATCCACAATTTTCTCCATCTGTGGATTTTCTGCTACAAGAATTTGTTTCTCCCACTGAATCTTTTCTTGATCTTCTGATCCCTTTGTGTCATATTTCCTGTAAGCATATAGGTCTGAAACATTGAATACGGGTGATATGCCCACACCATCTGGTAGCTCAATCTCATAGGTGTTTTCATCAAACTTCCTCAAGATCTTACAGGGTCCTATCTTCTTCATTTTCAATTTGTTATATGTTCCCCTAGGGAACCTTTCCTTCCTCAGATGTGCCAAAACTTGATCTCCCACTTCAAATTGAAGTTCCCTATGATGTTGGTCAGCTCTGTGCTTGTATTTCTGGTTAGAACTCTGCAATTGTTCTCTGATCTGGCTATGGAGTTTTTGCATTTTGGCAGAAAAATCTTCGGCTCTAGTGCTTCTGATCTCACCCTGTTCCAAGTCTCTCAACTCAGACACTCCCCTGGGTTGCATTCCATATAATATTTGGAATGGGATTTTTCCAGTGCTTCTGTTTGATGAGTCATTGTATGCAAATTATGCTTGTGGCAGAATCTGATCCCATTGATTATGATGCTCAGTGACTAAGCTTCTCAATAAATTTCCCAGACTTCTATTCACCACCTCAGTCTGCCCATCTATCTAAGGGTGATAAGATAAGCTGAAGGACAAATTTGTCCCCATATTCTTCCACAACAACCTCCAAAAGTGACCAACAAAATTTATGTCTCTGTCCGAGATAATGCTCTTGGGTAGGCTATGAAGTCTCACAACTTCTTTGAAAAACATATTTGCAACATGTGTTGCATCACTAGTCTTCCGGCATGGGATGAAATGTGCCATCTTTGAAAACCTATCCACTACTACAAATATGGAATCAAATTCTCTTTGCGTTCTTGGCAATCCCAACAAAAAATCCATACTTATTGCATCGCAAGGCCTCTCTGGTATTGGAAATGGTTGATACAATCCAGTGTTCTGTCTTTTCCCCTTTGCATGTTGGTAGATTCTACATCTATTCACAAACTTTATCACCTTTTTTTCTCATACCTAGACAGTAGTATCAACTGCTTAACTGTGAAAACGTTTTATCATGGCCAAAATGTCCAGTTAATCCTCCACTATGCTTCTCCTTCAGAAGATTATCCCTTATTGAACATTTTGGTATGCATAACCGATTTCCCTTGAACAGCAATCCCTCTTGAATCATGTACTCCATCCACTGACTCCTGTCTCTCAACACAGGATTAGCACATGCTTCATATGCCTCCTTGAAATCTGCATCATCATGATACATGTCCTTAAGGTGTTCAAACCCCAAGGTCTTCACCTGAAATTCCTGCATGATCAAACATCTCCTGCTCAATGCGTCAACGACCTTATTAGCATTTCCAGCAATAAACTTTATGACAAAAGTAAAATTCTGCATATATTCAATCCATTTTGCATGCCTCTGATTCAATTTTTCCTGCCTTCTTATGAATTGTAAAGCCTGGTTATCGCTAAACATGAGGAATTCTTGTGGGACAAGATAATGTCTCCATTTTTTTAGGGCTTGAATTATGGCATAAAACTCCTTGTCATATGTGGAGTATTTTCTCTTGGTCTCATTCATATTCTCACAAAAATAGGCAACAGGTCGATTTTCCTGACTCAGAACGACTCCTATTGCAACTTCACTTGCGTCACACCTTACCTGAAATGTCTTTTCAAAATTCGGCAAGACCAAAATTGGTCGTTCTGTTATCTTCTCCTTCAGTATATTGAAGCTCCTTTCGGCCTCCTCTATCCATTTGAATGACTTGTGCCTTTTCTTCATGGTATCCATCATTGGTGCACAAATCCCACTGAAGTCTCTAATGAACTTCCTATAGAAACTTGCTAATCCATGAAATATCCTTACCTCGAACATGCTCCTTAGTGATGACCATTCTTTGATCGCTTTCACCTTCTCTGGATCCATCTTCAGTTCAATTGAAGAGATCACAAAACCCAAATAAATGAGTTATGTTTTCATAAAAGAGGAATTCTTCATATTTATCAGCAACTTCTCCTATTGTATCCTCATCATTACTAATGTTAGGTGCCTCAAATGCTCTTCTTTAGTCCTGCTAAATATCAGTATATCCTCCAGATATACAACCACGAATTTGCCAATGAAATCTTTCAGAGTTTCATTCATCAGCCTCATAAAAGTGCTCGGGGCATTTGTTAAGCCAAATGGCATAACAAGCCACTCATACAGACCTTCATTTGTCTTAAAGGATATTTTCCATTCATCACCTTCTCTCATCCTGATCTGGTGATATCCACTTTTCAGATTTATCTTAGAAAAGAAATTTTCTCCACTTAAGTAATCCATTAAATCATCCATTCTCAGTAAAGAAAATATGTACCTAATGGTGATCTTGTTAATGGCTCTTGAGTCCATGCACATTCTCCATCCTCCATCTTTCTTTGGACTTAGCACAATTTGTACTGCACATGGGCTCAAGCTCTCTTTGACCAACCCCTTGTCTAGTAACTCTTGGACTTGGTTCTTCACCTCCTCATTCTCTCGACGTGTCAATTTGTATGTTGCTTTGTTCAGCAGGATTGCTCCTGGTATCAGTTCTATATGATGATTGATACTCCTGATGGGTGGAAATTATTTTGGCAACTCATCCACCACTATATCAGTGAAATCATCCAATAATTCCTAAACTTCCTCAGGCAAATCATTCATTGATGTGCTTGTAAGGATAACTGTGTGTTTCCTTACTACAACAAACTATATCTCCTATTCATTCTTGACTTCTCTCAGGAGTTCCTTCCAAATCATGAGAAGTATGTTGGTGTTGGCTTCCTCTTTCACTCTCTTCTCCTCCATTGGCAACAACATATGTGTTCTACCATTCCTCTCTAATGTATATGTGTTTTTTCTTCCATTGTGTATGACATTTCTGTCAAACTACCACGGTCTTCCCAATAGAATATGGCATACGTCCATGGGGATTACATCACATAGGATTTCATCTTTATAACCTCCTATTTTAATTCCAACCAGACATTGTTTAGTAATCATTACCTGGTGTCCTTTTTGCAACCATGAGACTTTGTATGGCTTTGTATGTCCAGTTGTCTTCAGCTCCAATTTCTCCACCATCTCTGTGGATACTAAGTTGTCAGTGCTCCCACTGTCAATGATCACCTTGCATACTTTGTCCTTAGTCTTGCAAGTTGTCCTGAAGAGATTGTTTCTCTGCACTGGCTTCTCGATTTCTGCCTCTATTTTTAAGAGAACTTTTTTCAACATCAAGGATGCTCCATCTTCTACTCCTTCTACTTCAACACCTCTTCACTTCACTTCTGAAATGTGAGATTCTCCTCTTTCCTTCTTCTTCTCGAGGCATTCTCAAGACATGTGTCCTGTCTTTCCATAGGCATAACATCTTATTCCTCCTCTACCCCTTCCTCTAGAAGAGTTTCTTCCACGACCTTCTCTTTCTTGGGAACTTCCTCCTCTTTCTGAGTGACTGTGTGGTTTCTCAACCTTGTCCTTAGACTGATGTGTTCTGTCATGGTTAAACCCCTTGATTTTTCTTGGGACCGAAATTTTACCTCTTCCTCGTTGGTTTTGTTTTCTGGCCAGCTTCTCCTCTGCCTTCAACACAAACTGATAAGCATCCTCCACAGTCCTGACTAACATCATGCTGAGTTCGTCCTACATTTCATATCTCAAGCCATTTATATATCTGACAACTTTTTCTTCATCTCTCTCCCTATGTCCAATTCTGATGTTCAGCCGGTAGAACTCCTCGGTGTACTCCTTAACTGTCATCCCTTTCTGTCTCAGTTTCTGCATCTTCTTGAACAGATTTATCTAATCATATTTGGGCATGAATTTAGCCTTCAGCTTGGCTACCATTCTGTCCCAACTCTTTATCTTTTGTTTGCCTTTACTTCTCCTCTCATCCTGTAGTTCGTCCCACCACAGCACTTCATGTCCTTTTAGCCTGGTGACTGCCTGCTTCACCTTATTCTCCTAATCGGCATCTTCATAGTTGAAATGTTTGTCCATTGATCTTATCCAATCCAACAGTTCTTCAGCATCCAGATTTCCCTCATACATGGGAACCTCTATCTTAGCTTTGCCTCCCAACCTAGCAACTGCTCTCAACAAATTCTCTTCTGCATCATCCTTTCCTATAGCTTCTTCAACCTCAGCCTCTTCACTTTCTCCATCACTGACATCTCCAGCATCAGGTGCTCTTCTTTGTGCTACTTACATTGTTTCCAATCTAGCGCAAATCTCTCACATCTCCCTCTCTACAACACGATTGGCTAAAGTTTCCTCCCCTCATCTCCTTGATGACATTATGTTGACTGCTTGTCACACACAGAGTACAACTTCAATTTCTCTATCTCCTCCTTTTCCCTTTTTCCTGAAGTCTAGAGATGAAGAACTTAGGCTCTGATACCACTTGATGTAAACCCCCTATCCCTCCTAAGGGATGTGTGACCTCACGGTCAGGATCTCCAATTCTGGAGCCAGAATGGCTCTCCTAGTTCTAAGATGGAACCTCTAACACCAAGTCCAGAGACCCTTGTCTATGTTTTTCCCGTGCAAACCATCACTAGGCATAAGCCCCAAACTCCACATGACCACAAGCATGACCATGGGCTTAGCCAAAAGGCGCACTCCAAAAGGTGCATCGCGGTTTGGTGTTTTGGGGTTTTTGATGCAATGGTCCCCCGACGCAGACCCCTCTGAGTCCCGAAACCTGATGGGCTAATCGGAGGTTGGCTCCTCCCTTTCCTCTACCCACATGACCATACACTCGTGACCACAACCTTCTCCATAAGGAGCGCCCAGCTCCTCCAAGTCCCGAACGTTGAAAGCACGGTGGCGCGAGATCTACGGCTTAGATCAACCCCTAGCCGATGGCTACAATCTTTTCAGCATTTTGCATTTCATGACTTCACGCTTCACGGAGCTATCCACTCCTCCTCCTAGTCACCAAAATGCCAGAACACTCCCTCGCTGAATATCAATGGCTCTAAACCTCTGAAGATCCGACAAATCCGATCTTGTTAGGGTTTTGTTGGTCGAGAGTCCCGGTTTCTAGTCCTTTGTGCTCCCGGTTGCTGAAATGTTGAAAGATTGAGGCGTTTGATCAATGGCTCACAATGCCCCTTAAGATCTACGACCCAGATCTTCTCCTCTCGAATCGCTATTTCACGATTCCGGGTTTTGGGAGTCAAGGACCTTTGTCCTCCCAACCTACGATACCCGAAATTGCGAGGTGGACCAATGGTCCAGATCTTCCTGGGATCGATGAGTGTTATCCCTCCTGATCTTTGGGAGTTGAAAAGTCCTCGTCGTTAAACTTCTCGCAGCTCCACTTGATCCAACGATCTATGGGGATTCGGTGTTCCTCCTTGAGGGCTCTCCACCGTCCATTCAGATCTTCAAAGTTCTCCCTTCTGGGCATATGCAGCATTAAGGCCTATACACTTGTCTCGAATCCGATGATCACTAAGTCCCCACCATGATCCAATGGTCAACAATACTCCTCCTCCTGAGCTTTTTACTCTCTCAAGCTTAGAATATTTTCTAAGTCCCGAAGACATGATCTTCACCTTCTCCTGGGAAATGGGTTCCTTGGATCTCGATAACACTTATCCGAAGTGTTATTCCTCCCGAGCTTTGCCTTGTGCAGGCCTCGAATTCTAGCGCACTCCTTGCATTTGAGGGATTTCGATAACTCAAATCCAAGAGATTTCTCACAGAGAAATTCCCCTTGCTTTCCTGGCGTTTCTCCCTGGCTCCATGCACACCTTGCAGAGCTTCAAATGAAGAGAAATAATTGAAACTGAAAAACTACTATTCACAGTTCCATTCACTCATAGTGAGATTCGTTCACTTGCTCATATAACAGAAAAATGAAAACACAGTTCACACACCATGCATCTGGGTCAATTTTCCTTCTGTTATATTCACAAGTGCCAAAATGGCTACAAACATATCCAAATTACAATAGCTTCGAAAGCTTCAGGTTTTCTGCTAACTTGCAGTTCTCCTACGACTACTCTCGGAGGTAAATTGGTCAAATTTTCACTATTTGGGTAAAAAGTCAAAATGGCATAGTAAGTTTTTTTTTATATACTATTTATAACAGGTTTTACCCACTTTCTATAGTTTTGAGTCATTTGTTTGCTTAATGGACTAATACAAAGGTGGATTGAGTTGGTTTTTGTAGTTTTCAGTAGGAATTATTGCGGATTTCAACATTATAACTTATGTTGCCTGCTCGTCACCATGGGCAGGTATTTTCACTACCTAGTATATAGGATAGGTATCCATTCCATCATGCATTTTTGTATTGTCCTATAACTGTAAACTTTTATGCCTTAGGTACAAACTCATTTGTTGTGACACAGAAACTTTCATCTGCTATAAGTAGTGTCGTTAACAAATGGTAGAGACTTACCGAACATGGGTGCACTAGTTAGATCCCCTGCTTCATTTGGTTCCCATGCAGAGATTTTTCCATAGGACCGAGAGTCCCTTATAGATAGTACATGACTTTAAGATGATCCTCATTTCTCACTCATAAACATGCTTCCTTATACCTAGAGGACTCCCAAGCGAGTTATATTTAAGCTCATTTCCAACTCGTTTTCAAAAAGAAAAAAGATTGTCGAGTGAACTTGTCTCTTTCACACTCGTAAATTGGATTTGAAAGAACGTCTATTTGACACAATTTTATCCCTTTTTCACACCAAGTAGACTAAATGTCATAAAAAATGACATTTTTTTGGCATTAAGTTGTGATTGCATCTCATGCCCTTGCTTGCAGTATTGGGACTTTAGTCGGTTCTCTCTTTGCATTATAAATTGTTTGCCTCAACAGGTTTTTGCATCCTCAACCAAGAAGAGCCTTTTTTATATCCTTCTCAATTTGACACCCTATACCTAAGAGGGAACAATCCCCCGAGTGTCCATCTCTCGCATGCATCTTCTTGAATTGAGCATAGGTATGTTCCACTGCTGGAGCTAGTTTTTCTTACTTGTGACACTTGTTTCCTCCTATGGATCATATCACTCATTTGTCTATGAAAAAACAAAAAAAAGACGGGCGGGAAGGGAGTATTATATTATATTGGCAGCAGTCGTGTCGCCTTTGACCAGAGCACAAAGTTATTGAGTCCATTTGTCACCATAATTTTGGGTTTATCATGGCCTTAGGAAGCTAAGCTTGTTACAGAGTCTTCTCTAACGACTGGTTACTTTTCCAGTCCCTATAGAGAATTCCATTGATGCCTCTTGAATATCATGTTTTCATCATTGGGTCTATGTTTCCAGAGTCTTCCATACGTCTCATGCTCTTGTTCAAAGGAAGTCTATCAACCTATGTCGGCCACTTCTTAGAACTCTTGACTTTTTATGTCAGCCATACCCTCAGTTTGTCTCAAAGTCACATGATACTATAGTCCTATCATGCACCCTGGTCCTACTTTCATCACTGGTAGGTAACTTTAAACCCAGCAGTTGACATTTCATCATTAGTCGTTGACTGGGTTGTTTCTCTTATGTTCGACGGCAAGACATCTATTCACACATTGGGATTTTTGCAGTGTCTCGGATGCCATTAGCCTTATTGGTGGTTTCCTTTCCTTTGTCAGCAGTTTTCCTTATTGGATGCTATTAATAAGGTTTTTTTCGTGTAGCACTTGCACTTGGCACATGCAAAAGACGCACAGGGTCGTTGGTTTGTGAACATGTTCTTTGTTCGATGTCCTCCAAATCATGAAGATCCTGCTTTGTACCTTATGCTGACTGATGAGAGATGCCTTAATGCTCTCCTTTCAACGGGTATCCTTCCATCGACTTCAGCTCATCTATTCTAGAAACGGGACCTAGAGTCTTATGAGTACCTTGAGGCTTGCAGTCATTAGCGGTAGGTTCTCTCGCCATAGACAATTGGGAATACATCAATGTCTCTTGATCGATGGATTCTTCAGGTGTTCAACACCGACTCATTTATTCACACTTGTAAGAATGTACTTGGTTCCTTGATACCTACGTTCATTATCAGTAGGATGTCTCGTGTTTGTTGGTGATATAACTCAATGACCGGTAATCAAATGATGTCTCATTATGTTCGACCTCAACTCCTTTATTCACATGATGTAGACTTGCACCCTTGGAAGATTGTGTAGAATACTTGAAGACATCAATATGTGGCCGCAGCTTTCTTGAGTTGTTGTTTCCTTTTCATTGGACCAATACCTATATGACTTCAGTGATCATGGGAGATCAGATTGTACTCCATTGTATACAGATATCTTTAGATTGATTTTGAGACTAGTTCTACTGGGCCTTGTTCGTGATTGTGACAGCCTTTGGCATGTAACTGCATTTGTATTTTCCTATTCATGGCCACAAACAGTTGTTTGGTATATTTTCACATGGATCTATAGTGTAATTATATTGGCAGCCATGTATGCAAAGTCGATGTAGAATGTAATGAGCAACTAGTTCTTCCAGTTTGTTCCCCATCAATCCACTTCTGGGTTGTTAATAATGGATTTTTTCCATCGCAGATACTCCTCTGACCTCACACATTAGGGGGCATATGTTATAGCAAGATTTTCCTCACCCTATGCAATCTTAAACAAAAGGTCTTTTTCCATTTCCCCATGCAGACTTATCATCCCTATTTGAAAATTCCAGAGCTAAAAATGCATATTTTTCCACATGTACGCATCTTGACTACTATACGACATGTGTGTACATATGTTTAACCACTACAACCTGTGT
>JZKD02S1827981.1:310805-337579 GCA_000966675.3 Picea glauca | reverse complement strand
ATGTCGGGTTTACATGTCACGATAGGAGATCTATGATCCTTGGCCTTCCATATACTAGAAACATTCTGACTCAGCCCTTCATTTCCATTTGAAGGCTATAAATCGGTCAATTCTGAGCTATGGAAAAGAGGAGAAATAATTCAACTTTGAGAGCAAAGTTACTTTAGAGAAATTATTTACTTCTTATTGAGTCTGCATCCCTTTGTCCTTTAAGTCTGAACACAGTGTTCATCCCCCAAGCTCTTCCCTTATTGATTGAGAACCTTATTGTATCTCTTCTATGAGCTTGCCTTCGGTGGAGGATTGAAGTGGTGGAGGCCCAGATGGAAGGAACTTAGTTTCTCAGTTCTGAACCATGTTGACACGAAAGTCTGTAATATTTTCACTTATTCTAATCATTTCTTAATAGAAATACTCATTTTCTGTCCAATTGATATCTTGCAAATATTTGAGTTATTATCCATGGGCGTATTTGTTATGTATATTAATGGATTATGTTATTTAATGTAATAACCTTTTATATTATCACCATATGCTTTCTTTGCTTGGTTGTTGATAACTATTTGTAGGTATATATCTTTGGGTCAAAGTGCTCAACGGTGAACTTCATCGAACATCTGTATGAGGTAGGCATTTTCCTTATCTCGGTTTCATATTGGTTTATGTAGAATGTTTTGGGATAGAGTTGATTTCTACAATCATTTCTGTCTGTTGTGATTTACCCTAGCCATAGAAAGTTTTTCCCTCATAAAATTTTAGTTGTCATAAAATGAAAATTCTATGTGCAAATTGAAGATGGCCTTGTATGGTCTAAAACAGGCTCCTAGAGCAGGGTACTCTAGACTGGATAAATATATACAACAAGTAGGGTTTAGAAAAGGAAGTGCAGAAAACAACCTCTATATCAAGGTAACTCAAGATAGTATTTTATTAATTGAAGTTTATGTTGATGATATTATTTTTGGAATCATTGATGACAGGTTAAGCTAGAAATTTGCAAAGGATATGCAGAATAAATTTTAAATGTCATTACTAGGAGAACTATCCTTATTTCTGGGTCTTCAGATACGTCAAATCAACCAAGGAATTTCTATTTCTCAAACTAAGTATATCAGAGAAATACTAAAAAGGTTCAGAATGGAAGATTGCAAACCAGTTACCACTCCTATGCAAACTAGTTGCAAGTTGAGAAAAGATGATGATTCAAAGTCTACATACTAGAGGCAATACAGGTTGATGATTGGTAGCTTACTATATGTGATAGCATCCGGACCAGATGTAATAAAAACAGTTGGACAAGTGGAACAATTTCAAGCAACACGAAAGGAATCACATGTCTTAGCAATGAAGAGGATTTTTAGATATCTCAAATGAACATAAGAGTTTGGATTATGGTATCCAAAAGGAAATGATCTATCACTTATTTCCTACTTAGATGCAGATTGGTAAGGTTGCATTGATGATTGACAGAACACCAGTGGAGAAACATTCTACTTGGGTGAGTGTTTAGTATCATGGCTAAGCAAGAAACAATCATCAATATGTTTATTTACAGCCGAAGCAGAGTATATTGTAGCAACAGGATGTTGTACATAGGTTTTATGGATGAAACAAACTCTGACAGATATACAGGTTGAGTATGATAAGCTCATTTCAATATATTTTGATAATACAAGCGCCATTAGTATCTCAAAGAACCTAGTGATTCACTCTAAGACAAAGCACATTCCAATCAAGTATCACTTTCTACGAGAACTGGTTGGAGAGAAGAACATCAGAGTTGACTATGTGGCCACAAAAGAACAAGTGGCAGACATCTTTACAAAACCACTTCCAAGGGAATCCTTTGAGTATCTTCGCCATAGATTCGTAGTAATTTCTACTCCAAAATGAATTTTTTTGAATGTTTATCTTATATGTCTTATATTTACATGAGGAAGCCACATAAATAAGATAGTTCAGGTTGCGAGATTCATTTCACGAAGAGTTCAGTCAGGGGGAGTATCCCCAGGGACAGTTCAGTGAGGGGGAGCAACCCCAGATGGAAAGATACATTTTCCATTGATGACAAAGGGGGGGAGATTTATCATATGCAAAGGTAAATGCTTGGAGAAAGATCACATAGGCATGGTTCCAGGGGGAGCGATGGCCACAGAGGGGATCATGAGTGATATGACTTTAGTATTGCATAATAATGTTTCCATCAATGCCAAAGGGGGAGATTGTTGATTATTTGGGTTGGCTATCAATGATGTCAACCCTTGAAGAAAGTCTGGTAGTGAATTCTGGTAGCACAAAGGTTTGGGTAATGGGCCCAAGTTTGTTTGATGTATAATGGTATGTGTTTTATTATATTTTAAGGTAAGACTATTATATATGGATAGTACATGTCATACCATTTTCGATGGTATGTGGAATGTCACATAACTCCTCATGGTTAGAGAGTTATGGCCATGTGAAGTTGGAGAACCCTCATGAGTCATCTACAAGCCCCAAAAGGTCAAAGTAATCAAAGTGGTTGCAAAGAAGAAATTATTTAAATAATAAAGTGAAGTGATGAGTGTACTATAATTCAAAGTAGATACAAAATAAATTATTTAAATAATAAAGTTAATGGAGAAATTACTAAGTGGGCAAGTGGTTAGAAGTGGGTTAGCCCTAAAATAAAGAAAGTGGTTTAAGAGATTTTAGAAGGTAAATAATAAAGTGAAGTGATGAGTGTACTATAATTCAAAGTTTATACAAAATAAATTATTTAACTAATAAAGTTAATGGAGAAATAACTAAGTGGACAAGTGGTTAGAAGTGGGTTAGCCCTAAAATAAGGAAAGTGGTTTAAGATGGTTAGAAGGTAATCCCTTGAGGAAGCTATATAAAAGTATAAATAAGAGGCAAGGGTTTCTCATTTTAATCACACTTGAGTATATTGAATATATACAAGTGACTAAGGTAACCAAAGGATATCTAAGGGGAATTTTAGAGGGAAGGTGAAGTAAAGAACGCTGAAATTCAAGGGAGGATAAATTCTTCTGATGATGCTTTCTAAGATATGTTATTTAGAAGTCATCTCACCATTTTTGTAATAACATTTTTTTCTAAAACGATTCAAATCGTAAAATCTGGAAGCCGTTAAGGAAACATATCTAAGTAGATTTGATAAGCATTTCAGCTTGTGGGTCGTTGTATTTTTGGAGTTACACTCTGTGAAAAATAGGGTTTGTGGCTAGTCCTGAAACTAGTTTAAAAAAGGTGTTTTGGGTAAAAATGTCATAAATTATTCATAACAGATCCAAATTCAGTAAGACCAAATGTATTGGTTATAGTATAGTTTGTAGTATTATTTGTAACATATTCATATCCATACAAAAAAAAATTGTGTAGGGCACGCTATACAAGCTCGCTCTCTAGAATAAGCCAGAATTCAACAATGTATGTCATTCTTGATATAAATCATTTTCTAAAAGGTTCCAAGCAGTGGAACCTAGAGGAATTATACAAAAGAAACTAAAGAAAATTGTGTACTATTTTCATATATTTATTCATTACAGGTACATAGTTATGATTATTTCAAGTTAGGGTTGTTGACTAGTCCAAAATTAGTCATGTGAGACTAAAGTAAAGTTTGATGAAAATACTATTCTCTTGTTGTTAAAGTTAAAGAAGGTTTGCAGGTATGTGATCATATACACTAGGTCTATTACATAGTTACAAATCAGATTTTTATGATGAAATTGATGAGGGCTTTTGGTTGAAGTACATGTTGGGTACATGGTTGAGACAAGTAGTTGATGAGTTGGCACATACATGAGGTGTATAGTTGATGGTGTTGGTACATCTTGATGAGTCATATTTTATGTGTATTTGATGCATGATTGATATATATTGGGAGCCTGGTTGGTGCACTCATTGATGGTACAGGTTGAGGTACAGGTTGGTGCATGGTTGATGCAATTGTTTATGGTACAAGTTGATTATAGGTTGTTACAGGTTGTTTGGTATAGGTTGGTAGAGTTGTACAATGGTATATCTCACAGTGATAGTGTGACAATGGTTCCATAATTCTACTTCTATGTCAAGGCGGTTGGACGGGGAAATGATAGGTGGTTGTAGCCACCTTCGTTTGTAGTCAGAGAACATAGGGGGTTGTAGCCTCCTTCTGGTTGTAGCCAGAAAATTCAGGAGTTGGAGCTTCCTTCAGGTTGTAGCCTGAGAAACTAGGGGATTGGAGCCTCCTTCCATTTGCAGCTGGAAAAAAAAAGGAAGTTGGTGCTTCCAATGAATGTAATTCTTAAAGACATATAAGAAAAAACATTTTGTGGTTTTCTCCCTCTTTGGGTTTCCATGTAAAACACTGGTGCATTGTGTATATGTATGATTGTTCATTTGTTCATTGTTTATTTACTCTGAAACTATTGGATGATAATGTTACATTGATATAACACTTGCATTTTATGGTTTAAAATGATTAAATTACTCTATTATTGATTCACCCCCCCTCTTAGTAATCCAACAGTTATTCCTTTCCATAGCACATAAGGAGTTTTGTCACTATTATTCATGATCATTACTCTGTTTTGAATGTGAAATGATGTATGCATTGCAAGTTTCCAAAAAACATCTGTCAACTTGGAATCCATTAACATTGTTCGAGTCATTTCTTGTACTGTCTTGTTCCTTATTTCGATGACCCCATCATGTTGAGGTGTTCTAGCAATGAAGAATTGTTTTTTTATACCATGCTTACTACAGAAATCTATAAATTTCTTTGAAGTAAACTCTCCTCCATTATTAGATATCAAGCATTTTATTTTTAAAATCGTTTCCTTGTACACCTTGAAGTTTTCAAATGTTTCTAACTTATTCCTAAGAAAAAAAACTACAGTCATTCTTATATAATCATCAACCAATAACGTAAAGTATTTCTCACCTTTTAAACCCTTTGTTCTAGTTGGTCCAACTAGATCAGTATGCACAATTTCCAGTAGTTTTGTTGTTGAGTATTCCTTTGATTTGAACCTGGTCTTTGTTTTCTTTCCTTGTTGACAATGCTTGCATAGATTTTTGGTTGGCTTCGTGATCTAGGGAATTTCTATGAATTCTTCCATTTTGCTGACTTTGACGAGGTTATCGAAGTTTATGTGACCCATTCTTATGTGCCATAGCCAAACTTCATCCTCCTTCCCTAGACAACACTTTTCATTTCCAATTTCACTTAATACATATATGTTTCTTGAAGTTCTTACAACCGTTGCAACCAATTTTCCTGAACCTGCTTTTCTTATCTTTCATTTATGTGAGTCAAGCTCATACATTTGACTCACACTTAGAACATTATGTTTCATATCTTCCACTAGTAGAACATTTTCTGCCTTGGTGTCCTTGTTTCCAATTTTGATTGTGCCCTTTCCAATGATTCTAGTTGAGTCGACGTTTCCAAAGGAGACTGATCCATCTCTTTCCTTTCTCAATGTTAGAAACTTGTATTCATCCCCTGACATGTGCTTTGAGCAACCACTATCAAAATACCAACCACATTTCTTATGCTTAACTTGTAGAGAGAGTGTGCATTCTTCATTGCTATATTGATTCTGATTTCTTATCCATGTTCTTTTCTGAGGTTCATGTCTGTGACTACTTTTATTTTGTTGTGATTCTCTAGGAGGGACTGGAATTCTACAATCTTTGGCCATGTATCCAAAGTTTTTGAACTTGTAGCATTCCACTTCACTGCTCAATGATTCAAACCTGTTGTAGCTTCTTATTTTTGTTTCACCAGGCTTTCTTGAATAACCATTTTGTGTATGACTTTCAAAGTTGTTTTTGTTCCTGCTATTAGCTTTGCAATTTATAGCTTTATGTACAAAATTATTGCATGCATAACATAAACCAAAAAATACAGTTTAATACCTGGGAGTTGAATATCTACTAAAAGGAGTTACTCTTTTGGATCCTTCTTCTTACCGAGGCCTATTTTTTTTCTAATTGTCATTGATTCTTAAATATGAATATTCTCGGTGGAGGACTATCCCTCTAATATTCCTTATAGAACTTCCTATCCCCTTTGAGTGTTTCTGCATAGCTTTTTGGATATGTTTCTTGATTTGTCATTTTGGAGTTTGATCCATTTTCTGTCTGATTGTATCCAAGTCTGGACTTGTCATGATTAGGTCTTTGACTGCTGATAATGTCATCCAAAACTTTTGAGTTGTTCTGCATATTTTTCTTTTGAAGATCCTTTTTCAATGTGACAATCTCTACTTCCAAATTTTCAATGATCCCATCTATTTCTTCTAACTTTTCTTAGAGTCCTTCTTCAATTCTTTTATCTTCTTTTATTTGAACCTTCAATTCCATGATCATCTGCTCTGGTTCTTGAGCATCTTCTTTCTTGTTTAGTTCTACTTGGAGTTCTTGTTTTTCTTCTTTTCTCTTTTTATAACTTCTATAACACTCAACAATTATTCTTGATAGTCAACTTCTTCCTCTTCATATTCTTCTTTGGTGTATTCTTTATCGGAATCTTCTATTTACATGAGTATAACTCTTTCTGTCTCACTTTCACTGACTTCATCTTCATCTAATGAGGAACTGTCTTCTTTGGTGCATAAACTTTTCTTGAAGACTTTATTTTTTGTTCTTTTTCCTTTATATGTTTGTTTTCTATTTGAATCATCTTTATCATTTATTTTCTTTTTCTTATGAGGACATTTGTTAGCAAAATGACCAATACCATCACAATTAAAAAAGTCAATAGAAGAGTACCTTTATATCTGTCATCGGATCTCTTTTTCAATCTTCTGACAAAGTTGGTCACTTCTTCATCATCTTCCAAGATGTCACTATTGTTGCTATATTCTTTTTCTTTTTTCTTGCCCTTTTTCTTTGACCTTTTGGATGCTTTGAATGCTTCTTCTTTTATACCATGATTTTCCTGTTCAGTTTTCATTTCATAGGTTATGAAGATTCCATGTAGTTCATCCATGGTTATTGAGTCTAGACCTACTCTTTCTTCTAGTGCTGAGATTTTAGGATAAAATCTCATTGGAAGAGATCTTAGTACTTTTTGAACAATTACAGATTCTTCAACTTCTTCTCCCAATCCTATGATTTCATTCACTATTTCATCAACTCATAAAAAGTAAGTTGCAATATTTTCATCTTCCTTCATCTTTAGCTGTTCAAATTAACCTCTATAATTTTGAAGCTTTGATTCTTTGACTTTTGAATCTTCTTCATAAATATTTTGAAGTTTGTCACAAATCTCTTTAGCGGATCTACAATGTACAAATTTTGTATATGATGAATCACACAAACCATTCAAAAGTACATTTGTGGATTTTGAATTATTTAAACTATGTTTCCTTTTGTTGTCATTTGTTGGAGGAACTGTTGGTTCTTTGTATCCATCTACAACTGATTGTCAAACTTCAAATCCCTGTGTATGTACATATGTTTTCATCCTTCTGCTCCAGAATGCATATTTTTGTCCATCAAAATGTGGTAATCCATTTTTATACATATTGTTGCTCTCCATGATCTACCTTTCAATGGTTAAACTAATTTATGAAGGAACCTTCTTTGATACCAATTGTTGGATTACTGGGGGGTTGAATTAGTAATATAGATTTCTAATCCTTTTAACCACAATATGCAAGTGTTATTTATATTTACGATCAATATAGTATTATCATACAATAAGTGTAGAGTAAATAAACCATGAACAAATGAATAATCATACACATACAGAATACACCAGTATTTTTTACGTGAAAACCCAACGTGGGAGAAAACCATGATTTTTTTTTTTTATTTGTCTTTAAGAATTACATTCATTGGAAACACCAACTTCCCTTTTTTTTCAGCTACAACAGGAAGGAGGCTTTGACCCCCTATTTTCAAGCTACAACCTGAGGGAAGATCCAACTCCTTAATTCTTTTGCTACAACCAGAAGGAGGCTACAATCCCGTATGTTTTCCAGCTACAACCACCTATCATTGCCTCGTCCAACCACCCTAAAAAATAAGTACCAAATGTAGAAACTAAATATGTCACTGTCACAACCTATTTTGTCAAATATGTCACTGAGAAACCTGTCACTGTATACTCATCAACCAATCCGATTTGATCATATATACCTCAAACACTATACCACAAGTCTGTACATCAAACTATGTACTAGAACTTCATTGTTATACAACCTCTATATGTACCAATAACTTCAAGAATATACCTCAACCAAAACCCCTCAAACATGACACAATACTAAACTTCAGTGTATCTGCCTCAGATCAACTCTATAGCAATCCCTGAACTTCCAAGAGGGCATCCAACAAATTTACAAGGAAATTCCTCAACCATATTCATAAATTAACCACTACACATATGAAAATCATACATTTTTTTCTTCTTGTAGCATTCTGTTGCCGCGGTTTTGCTACCATGATTATGTTGTCGCGAATTTGCTGCTATGATTTTTATGGTGTGATTTTTCTGCTACAATTTTTTTGTTGCACTTTTTCTTCCGTATTTTTCCTATCGCAATTTTCCTGCCGCAATTTTTCTACCACACTTTTCCTACCGCAATTTTTCTTCCACACTTTTCCTCCTATGATTTTTCTTCCAAACTTTTCCTCCCACACTTTTCTCTATCAATAATACCTTCCAAAATAACCTTTTACAAAATAGATATTCAATGATATTCAATAGGTGTTGATGAGATATTATTTCTCTGTTATTAATCAACAATATCCTCTTTTGGCATTGATTGAAACACTCTGATGCAATACTAAAGTCATATCGCACATGCTTTCCCTGTGAGCATCGTTGCCCTTGGAACCATGTCGATGTGCTCTCTCTCTAAGCATCTAACCCTCTATCCTACATTTAATAAATCTCTCCCCCTTTAACATCAATGGAAAAGGTAACTTCCCGTCTGAGGATGTTACCCCTAACTGAATTGTCCTTGGGGCTACTCCCCATGACTGAAATCTTCCTGAAACGGCTCCCCCAACCTGAGTTGTCCTATTTATGGTTCTTCCTCATGTAAATATAAGACATATAAGATAAGCATTCAAAAGAATTCATATAAATTACTCCGAGTCTCTGGCGAAGATACTCAAAGGCTTCCCTTGGAAGCGGTTTTGTAAATATATTTGCCACTTGTTCTTTTGTTCCCACATATTCAACTATGATGTTCTTGTCTAAAACCTGTCCCTGTAGAAAATGATATTTTCGGGTTAAGGTTGTGGTCACAACAGGGGTCACATGGAGTGAAGGCTCTTGTCTTGTGCATGTTCGTGCAGGCGGAGCTTAGAAAAGGACATGTGGTCATTGAGTGTTGGAGGTTCCAGCAGGAACCGAGAAGCCACTATGGCTCGAGAAGTTGAAGATCCAAATATCGGGAGATCAGTGGACCATACTGAGGTGGGGGTCTGCATCAAAGGGTCAACTAACCCTTCCTCAAGCATAGTATTCTCGTCAAAGGATAACCAAGAGAAGGGTTGACTTGCCCTTCCTCAAGCATATTATTCACATTACAAAGGATCTAGGGGAAGTGTCAATGGATCATTTCAGAAGCATAGTATTCGTTGGGGGGGATTTTGAGTTAAAGATTGGCCATCCCTTCCTCAAACATAATATTCACATTTTAGAGATCCAATGAAAGGGCCAGTCGACCCTTTTTGAAGCATATTGTTTACATCGAGGGGAAACTCGGTAAAAGGTTGGTTGATCCTTCTTCGATCATGGTACCTTCATTGTGGGGGGCATAGAGAAGCATCAACCAGCCCTTCCTCAAGCATATCATTTTTTTTAAGAGAGCCTATGGAAGGGTTGGTCGACCCTTCCTCTAGCATAGCATTTGCATTGATGGGGATTCCAAGGAAGGGTTAGTTGATCCTTTATAAAGCATAATATTCATGTCAAAGGGGAGCTTGAGGAAGATTTGGTCGACCTTCCTTGAGCATAGTATTTTTTCATTGTGGGGGAGCATGGGGAAGGGTCAACCAATCATTCCTCATGCATGATATTCTTTTTCTTGGGATCCCAAGGAAGGGTCAGTCAATCCTTCTTCAATCTTTTTATTTTTCCTCGAAGAATAATTTTTTGCTCGAGAGGGAGTTTGAGGAAGCGTCAGCCAACCCTTACTCAAGCATAATATTCTCATCTTAGGGGACCATGGGGAAGTCTCAATTGATTCTTCCTTGAGCATAGTATTAGTGTCTAGTTGTAGCATGTTTATGGGTTGATTGACCCTTCCTCTAGAATTGTTATCCCATCCAGGGGAGCTTGGGAAAGGTTTGGTTAATTCATTTCTTGAGCATAATACATGGAGGACAATCCCAAGGAAGGGTTTCCCAACCCTTTATGAATCATAGTATTTGCATCGAGGGGGAGCTTGAGAAATGGTTGGCCTACATTCCCTTGAGATTATTATGTGTCTCGAGGGTAAGCCCAAGGAAGCATCCTCTAACCCTTCCTAAAGTGTAATATTCTTGTTGATCTTACCTTGGTGAAGTGTCAATTGATCCTTCATCAAGCATAGTATTCTTTTTCAGTGGTAGCATGGGGAAGGGTTGGATGACCCTTCCTCAAGCATAGTATTCTCATTCTTGGGAACCTAGGGAAGGGTCAACCGACCCTCTCTCAAGCTCATTGTTTTTCCTTAAAGGGCATTGTTTCCCTCAGTCGAGACTCTGAGGAAGGATCAATCAACCCTTTCTCAAGAATAGTATTCTTGGCTTGGGGGACCATGTGAAAGTGTTATTCTATTCCTCCTCAAGAATAGTATTAGCATCTAGTTGAAGAATGTTTATGGATTGATTAACCTTTCGTTTAGTTTTCCCATTAAGGGGATCTTAGAGAAGGTTCAATCGACCCTTCAATAAGCATAGTATTGTTATCAATGAGGGTGTTGGAAGATTGGTTGTTGTCATTAATGTCAACCCTAGTCATTGGTTGTAGTCATTGATGTCAACCCTAGCCATTGGATTTTGGACCCCACAGTTGATCGAAGTAGATAGACATGAAAGAAATTACACATACATATATAACATCCATGGATGTATAGTATAATTCATGCTTCTTCCGGTGGTATGTGGTACATCACGTGGATCCTTACGACTGAGGAGAAATGAATTTTTGAAGATGACAATGTGAATTGAAACATAAACTACATGTCGGCCCTAATGTTAAAAGGAAGTGACATAAAGGGTATAAATACATCTCATTATACATTCATTTTCAACACACACAAGTTTATTAATGAACAAGGAGATATAAGTCAAATTTCTGAGGAAATCTAAAGTAAGGAAAGTCGAATTTCAAGGGAGGATGAAATTTTTTGGTGATGTGTTATAAGGTATGTTATTGACAGGTCATCTTACAATTTTTTCTATAACTTTGTTTCTAGAATAATTCAGATGGTGAAATTTAGAGGCTATTGAGAAGACATATCTAGGTATCTATGGTAAAAATTTCATCTTTTTATTCGTTATAATTTTGGATATACACTCTATGGAAGATAGGATTTTTGACAAGTTCTGAAGATAGTCATAATCAAGTGTTCCGGGTAAAAAAGTCATAACATCTTCATATAGACTCCAAATGAAGTGAGATCAATTGCATTGGAAAGAGTACGAGATGTAGCTTCATGTGTACGAATTTCAGAATCTGATGTTAAATATTGAGCGTGGGGCATGATGTACAAGTTAGTTCTCCTGAATAAACCAAAATTGAATAAGGTCTACCATTTTCTCTATAACTCTTTTTCTAGGAGGATTCAAGGAGTGAAACTTGGAGGATTTTTAGAGAATACATTGAGTAATATTATCTACATGATTGAAGTATTCCAAGAAGTGAAGAATTGCAGAAGTTGAAGAAGTTTGTGTGATGGTTGGTTGATGGTGATAATTTAATATAAAGTTTTATTATCTCTCATATATTCTTGGGTGGAAGGAAGGGGAAAGGATGGAGAGGTCAACCCTCTTTTGATATTGGAGGATTGTATCTTCCTTTTGGAGGTTTATCCCTCCCTTTATATTTGGAAGTTGTAGCTACCTTTGGAAGTCATTACTTCCTTTGAACAATAATACATGATTACTTCTTATATATTGTGCATGGTGTATTGATGTATCTCTCATACTATTCTTCATTGTTCATTGGATAGTCTTCATTGCTAATTGGATATAAATTGAATACATGATTTGATTGAAGTACAAGTTCAAAAATACTAATTTTTCTAAATATTGATTCACCCCCCTCTCAGTATTTCCAACAAAGGGTCCCATGGAAGAGTCAATCGATCCTTCCTCAACCATTAAATTCTTGTTTAGAGGGAACACATGGAAGTGTTAGTTGACTCTTCCCTAGAGCATAGTATTCTCGTTGAGGTGGATCCCGAGGAATGCTTGGGTAATCCCTCCTCAAACATAGTGTCTCTATCTAGTTTTACCATAGTGAAGGGTCAGTCGACCCTTCCACAAGAATATTTTTCACATCTAAAGGGACCATGGGGAAGTGTCAACCAACCATTCTTCAAACATAGTATTAGCATCTAGATTTCACACATTTAAGGATTAAGTTCCCTTATAGTAGATTAATTCTCCCACCGAGGGTGTTTGTGAAAGGTTAACCGACCCTTTCTCAAGCATAATATTCTTTCCATTGGGGAGCCACGAAAAAGGTCAAACCACCCCTTTTCCAACAAATTATTTCATTTAGAAATTTATTTATTATACATTTTATGTCCCTTTTCCTCCCCCCCCCCCCCCCTTTATTTTCTAGTAATTCTCTCATTCTTGTTTAGCAATTTTTCCTTTCACTGTTATGAGCGACTTTCTTTTCTATTTTTTTTTTCATGGGCCCATAGGTACTTGCTACAACCCTAGGTAGTATCATAACATTATATCCCTCTTTGAGAAGCATTTTCCTCAATGCTTATACATATGATATGCATCCCATGTATGGGTGCTCACTGCAATGTTGAAGTAGTCTCAAAAACTCGTCCATAAACTTGAGTACCATGTACGAGTGTTGACCACAATGTTGAAGTTGTTTTGCAATCTTGTCCATAAGGCAAGGTCCCATGTATGAGTACTAGCCTCAATGCTAAAGGGATATATGAATCTCCACCATAAACATGGGTCCTATGTTGAGATGCTCATACTAACTCCCAATTGATGACACCTAAGCTCAAAAAAGCACTAAGTGTTATGCTTTAAGTTTCCACCCTAGTCATGTAGATCAAAATAAATATAACCATTCAAAGCAAGCAAATCCCCCATATAGCAATAAAAGGATGGCTCTGAAAGGAACTTTACTAATATATAAGAAGAATACTTGAAATTGGTAAGCACCACCTATTGTTATCTTTCCTCCATGATGTTCTCTTCATGTGTTGAAACAATGTCATAAAAAAGAAGATGGAAGTAGTTGTCTTCCTAGAAATGACAACTATCTAGATATCAATCTTCACAAGCATTTTCTAAATCACACTAGGCAATTTTTTTCTTGTGTATACTCCTCGCTGACTATATGGATATACTCCTCTCATGATGTTTCGATCGAATGATTAAGATTTTTACACAATTTGTTTAGTTGTTCCATTGATTCCTAAATATGTTTACATCCATCATTTGTTTTCATTCCTCCCAAATTTGTCTCAACATGGTCATTCTTTGGTTCCACTAGGGTTTGGGGGTGGAAGTTTGCAAGGGATGTAGCTTGCAATATATTGATTGAAAGTATATCATATAATATACCAAATCAAAGACCCATGAATTCTCTATCAAATGCCATTAATCTGGTTGTAGTTTGGACTCTCTATCAAAATATATCTACTTTGCCATACCTACGGCCATCATAAAATAGTCCTAAAAAATAACGATATTCAAATTGCAATATCTCCTTTGTCTAAACTCCAATTTGAGTTGTTTTTTTTCTTGAAATCACATATTTTTGTGAGAAGAATATAGATATACAATTATTTTCTAGAAATTATATGGAAAAATGCTAAAAAAACAAATTTGAGAGTCATGGCTCCCAATTTACCAAAAAAAAAAAGTGGTTTTTTTTCCCAATTGTGACCTAGAAAGTGCTCTATTACCAAATGTAGTGTACCTTAGATATCAAAATGCAATCACACAGGGTAAGTAATGTTTCAATAATTGATATACTAAAATACCCTTAAGGGATGGAAACACCTCACAATTATCCTTTTACAAAAGGATCAACTTCTATTGACTTGTTTCTTTGAGGGGGAAACATTCCAATGAGATAAGCTCTCTAATATAATAATATTCTCATACATGCTCAATAAGGAGGACTCCATTTTTATCTATAGCCTACCAAATACTATCTAGTGGGTCTTCATTAATGATGCTATGATTACAATTATTAAATGTAACACTACCTTATGGGATCTTATTTAATAATAACTAACATTGTGAACCATGTCCACATTACATGAAATGGCCACCATACTTATTCTACTCTCATCTCTAATGGGTCCTTAGACCCTCATTACAACCATAGAGAGGATCCCAACAAGCACACTTGAACTACATTATAACTTGGTAGTGAAACTATCTAACCTACACACTACATGGCACTTTACCATTAATTGAATCAATTGTAATTACATCTTTACCACTTATAGTTGCATGACCCACATTTTGAGAATTATCTTGAATTAAGAAATTTTGACAACAATGACAATGATCTTTGGATCCCACATCTCTATTACATTAAATTATTATCGCTTCCAAAAGATAATCTTGCAATAGTTTCTTAACATATAAACCAATATGTATTGGTTGTGTTAAATCCATATCCAATAACAAAGTTGTTACGTGCTTCTAGTTCCCTTCTAGGAGTCCCATATTGAGAGGCCTTCAAGTGTACAATGCAAGCCCCATATTGACTTTGTTATTAGGTGCCTCTAGTTCCCTTCTAAGAGCTCCATATTAGCCACATATTGATCTTCACCTGCAAAATGCAAGCCCCATATTGACTTTGTTATTAGGTGCCTCTAGTTCCCTTCGAGAATGCAAGACTACTTATACTTCTTGTAGTTAGAAGCGAATTTACTTTCACCAAGCTTATTTGCATTAGTCTGCCCAGAATATTTGTCATTGCTTTGAAACAATCCTTATCCTCCACACTTTCTAATTTCAACAAAGGATTAGTATAAGTTGTTTCTCCATACTTAAAATTTTTATAAGCATCGACACTTGCAATCTTGTATATAGAGTACATAATATTCAGATATCTATGAACCTTGGGTTCTATCTCTTTCTTCAATCCCATATATAACACCAGCGTTGGAAGTCCATAAATAAAGAACAAATTTGAACTAGGGCAACGGTGTAATTAATGTCTATGGTAGTATTTGAACTAAATACCCAGAGACTTAATAACGACGAGGAATCTCTTATTCGCACCCGAAAAAAAAAAATGATAAACATTAAACGGTTTACATAGAGAGAAACCTGGTTGAGTTGTGAGAAGATGTAATGCTAACAAAGAAACTGCTGAATTAAATTAAGTAAGATCATAATTCTGCATAACAAGGTAATTGAGAAAACACACAGTATGCATTTAACTTCTGAAAAAATTAGATTTTAAATTCAGCTTCACAAATCTAAACGAGTTTAAATTTGGGCCCGTTGATTAGCGGATGTTTAACAATAGCTTTCTCGATCATCTCTCTTGCAAGGTAGCATGTGGTAGGCATCTGATACAATGCTGAGGAAACTCCAGCTCGCATTGGATGCACAGCTCGCTGTGGGTACTTTCTCCACTAAACTGGGGCCAATGCTGAGTCTGATGTAAGCCCATCATAGCGTGTATAGTTTTCTCTGGATCATATGATCAAAATAGTACAAAATATAGAGATTGAACCAAGCACAGGATAAAACCATGGATTAATAACTCATGCAGACCTTATTCTGATGGCCATGGTTGCTAACTCATCTGGTTATTGAATAAAAAATACAGCATATCAAAGGCAGTTGACATTATTTTATCACGCCAACCACAATTTCTCAGGCTGACCAGTACTGAAATTAATACCATAAATGCTACTTGAACAAAGTACATTAAACTCCAAGTATCTTTTTCTCTGTTTAAATTATGTCTAAGATTAAAGTTTTGCTCTTGGCTGCATCTTTCCTTTGATTAATCCTTCTTGTGCCACCGACACTACAAGCTGCAGTTCAATGTTCAATGTACATCCATTAGTCAACAATGGCACTTTAAAAAACATAGTACAATTTGGAAGCCGGCAATCTTTGGAAATGGTCAAATTGTCAAGCAGATACATGGTTTACCTCTCCAGATCTTGTGTACATACGCCCAGTAGTGAATCCACGACCATTGCTGGCAATCGGGCTTTCAATCTGTATGATAAACCATGTATCGAGGAGTTGACATGGCTTGATTGAATAAATTGGTGAAGAAATTTGCAGTAGTAACTTAAACGTAATGAACGTCAATGAGACTAAATGATCTCAGGTCTAGTTTTAAGCGACTCTTACCATAAACAGCAGCCATTCATCAGCCTTAAAAGGCTTGTGGAACCATATTCTGCAGAGAGTCAAAAAAATGTCAAACAGAAATTAATCATTATGAAGCATTGCAATTCCCATTTAAGATGAAATTAGTCATTCTTAAGCATTGCTATTCCCATTTCTCCATCTTAATGTTACATTCCTTTTCTTTAGTCATTATTAAGCACTGCAATACAAGATGCTAGAACTGGAATATCACGGATGCAGAAAAATATAGCTTAAAATGAAACACGCCATTAATACAACAAACACAAAGACATGGGGAAATTAAAATGAAACAAGCGATTAATACAATAAACACAGACATGGGAAAATAATCAAAATATTATCCGTGAAGGTACAAAGAATTAACCGTCAACGAGGGCTTTCCATATCACCCACTTTCCTAAGTATTCCTATGTATCTGCCTTGAATTTATGTGCGCCTATTCCTCTTTCAATCAATTACAAAGACATTCCTCAAAGTTACATTTACAATTAATTTTATTATTTTTTACCATGAAATTGGAGTGATCTAGGCTATAGGCTAGGCCTAGCTACTAGAAGTAAAAGTATATCTAACAGCTCCAGCTTGCAAGCTATTTTTCTAGCTTTATCACAATGGGCTAACATGTCACTTGTGGGAATTGTATCCTAGTGGGGAGAATAACAAACATGCTACCCAACAATCCTAGCTAATATGATTGTTTTAACCAATCTTCCACCAAATTTCTAGGATGGGGAATGTCAAAGTGGGGAAACCCACATGGAGACTTGTGGGAGCCACTCCCAAATTGTTAGAAATAATAGGTGTGCTCGTTTCACTGTAGATAATATAGCAATATTGTCACCCAACCATAGGCACAAAGGCCACCCTCGAGCACCTTAACCTTGACAGATAGAATGATTCCGGAAGCAAACCCTAGAAACAATAGCCAACCAAGGTAGCATACCTCTCTCCAGGGCTAGTGTACCAAGCAGAAATTCCAAACCATAACCAAGCAGAAAGTCCAACCATAACCAAAGACCAAGTCACCACTGTTGCAGCTGCAACTCTCCTCCAGTCATGCACACCACTTGTCCTTATGCAGTTGTGAGTGTGAGTGTGACAAATGAGCTCTAGCTCCCTCTTATTTATAGTCCTCCAAGTGACCTAGCTAGGTCGACTTCTACTTCTGGAGGATAATAATTTAATATAAATTATTATCTTGAGTCGACTTGTGTTCTAAGGTTATTTCCTAACCTTCTAGGGTTTTTCTTGCTTCCCATAATATTCTAGACTCGTCAAAGGTTATACGTAGAGGTTAATACCTTCTGCAGCTACCATAATATCAACACTCCCTCCTAGCTAGGGAAGTATTAAAGGCAGTGGTTTTGAGAAAAAAAAGACCATTCAACCGGTAGCATCATCATAGCCACACAGGCTATCTCATGATCAAATCACAAGCACCATCATCACTATTCAATTAGATAGTCTCCATGGCAATCAGAACAATGTCATCCAATAGAACACAACTATGTCTATTCATAGTAGTATACAACTACTATTCAGTGGTACACAACCACTCCTAGTAGCACACTGCTACTAAGTTACCAGCAACACACAGTCACTACCAGTGGATCATATCCACCACTGTAGCAAACAACTATTTTCCAGAGACATACAGTCTCTACAACAATCATATCATCTGATATCAACCTGCATAAACAATATCATGATACAAACTGAATCATTTGGGCCATTATTCCACTCACATCTGTGAGATTTGAAAGAGCATATGTCCTCGGAAAGTTAAACATCATCCATGGGTTATCTGGACTATTCTTCCCAAGCATAGAAGAATAATTGTCCCTGATTTCTAAACCTAGACCATTCACCTAATTGGGCCATTGTTCCGACACTAATCACAATGCAACCTAGAGAGAAAGACTCTGCCCTAGGGAATGACAGTCCCTGATTGCTGAACCTAGACCATTCATCTAACTGGGCCATTCTTGGGGCACTAGTCATAGTGAAACCTGGAGAGAATGAGTTTGACCTAGGGAATGACTGTCCTACACCAACCTCCTATAACAAAGCATTCTTTGAAACTGCTCACAACTGTGAACCTCAAAAGAATGATTGCCCAGAGAAGTGAACCATTCTGCTTGACCACTACTTAGAGTGAATGCCAAGAAGAATAACTATCCTAGATCGTCCTTTATGATTATCACTGCTTGCTAATATCTTCTACTCCTTTATTAGATTCCATATCTAGAAGAACCCTCATTAACTGCTTCCTGATATTATGTTGAGATATGTCATCATTTATCAGATCCAAGAATTGTCTTTGTCGACAGAGGTCATCCATCCCATGGGGTTAATCTGGCCCCTAGTTAGCTTCAATAGATCCCTTAGTGCATTTTCACATAGGAAATACCTATTTGAAAACATATATGGTTTCAGTCTTGTTTTTTATTTGTTATTTTGTAATTTTTTGAAAATTTAAAACTCCAATTTTATTATATTTATTTTGTAATTTTGACCATGATTGAAAATAATTTAATTAATGTTTCAAATCTATACTTCAACTAATCTATCAAAACTGAGCAATTTAATTAAAGTTTTGATAACGAAGATGCTCTCATCATTAAAAGTCAGAAACACAAAAGGTCTTTAAAAAAGCCCAGAAAACCTAAGAAGAAAAATAAAATGTAAATAGATCAAGAAAATCATAAAATAAGATTTCTAATAAAGCACACATAAAATAACTCCTAATAACTTTTTGCACTGAGATAAATCATTGCATGAAGAAATTTTACTAACAAGGATACATAGATTTAGATACTAACAAGGATACATAGATTTAGATGACAAAGGGCACAAAACCACCCAGCCAAAAGTAAATTAAAGATTTCATTTCTCAAAGGAAAACATAAAACAAATAAACTCTCAATAACTTCCGGCATTCAACTGAATGTTTTAGTCATTGCAGGAAGGAATTCTACTGAAAAGGCTACATAGATTTAAATGACGCAGGGCACAAAACAACTGAGCCAAAAGTAAATTAGAATGCAAGTTGCTTTGCATATAAGGAAGTAATGTGTTTACATATTTTAGAAACAATATAAGAGGACTATATGTGAAAGACGAGAGTAAGAAGAAGGGATCCTTTCTTTAACGTGTTTACATATTTTAGAAACAATATGATACTATTACTTCTGAAAACAGAGAGTAAAAGAATGTAGCCATACTACAAAACTCTGTCATACTATAGCACTAAGTAGCCAACAATTTCCGAAGGTTTTTCCCTTATTTACCTACCTTTATTTGCAAATGTTTCGAATTTTTTCTTTGTATTTTTTCAGGTTGTTGATACATCCAAGTTTTCAGATCTAAGTTTATGTTTGTCAATATTTTCGAGGATTGTTCAGTTAAGTTTCTTCCAAAACCCTCAGCAATATATTCCCTAATTACAATATTGATTTGCATTACACACCCACACCAGCAAAAGCACATAATCCCAGTTCACAAATTCTTTATTCCAGTGTATAATCTCTCTGTTTACCTTCTGAAGAATAATCTGTTATTTCCTTTCAAAATGTTTCCATTTTAGGAACCTAATTGTTTATTTATGGTATAAAGAATACCGGAGAATAGGAGCTTACGAGTGATCTAGACTTCGTCCTGCCATTGCTTCACCCTCTCTACGATGTGGATAAAGGCTGGTTTCCAGAAAAATAAGATCAGAGGCATATGCAGCCACACACCTGCAATAATAAAATCAACACATGAAAGTTTAGTGAGCCATGTATGATTGTCTACTGTATTTGCAGTCTGTAAATTTTCCCTCATATCATACATATCAAAAAGAGAAAAGTAAATATAATATTGAGGTTTGCAGACGTGATTTTTAACCATCGTAAGTTGAACTCAGTATGTGCCAGAACTTGTTCAATCACCCATGGCATTTGAGACTATGTAGTGTTACATGTGAATCTTATGTTGATACAAAGTTATTGAATTAGTGAGTTGCCCACTGTAAACAAATTGGATAGTAAACATAGTTTTTACCAGTTTACCAATATCGCGATGTTATAGCCGACATCGCGATATTATGGCCGAAATTGTGATGTTATCACCAAATTCAGGGTCGGCGATATTATCACTGGAAAAAATCGCGACATTTTCTTTTGGCGATAATATCGCAACATTTTCAAAAATGTTGCAATATTATCGCTAGTCGATGGTAAATGTTGCAGAGTCCATGGAAAGCGCGTTTTAAAAGCGATTTTTGGGTTTTTTTAGTCTCATTTTGCAAACTTCGGAGAATAAAAGAGCAAAACCCGAAAATTTAGTTTCCTTTTGTCATTTTGCAAACAGAAAGAGACTATTAATCTACTAATTAATGGTAATATTAAAGTAGTAATATTTAAGTAAAAGTGACATTCTAGTGACATTCTCCTTTATCTTTCATTTCATCATTTTACTTAAATTTTTAACATTACCATTAATTGTTTCAGGATGTTCGAGAGTGGTTCCAACTTCATTGGGCTTCATATGGAGAAGGTAGAATTTTAAGTCATTTTATCCACTAGTTTGCACTAGATGAATTGTAGATGAGCCGCCAAAGATTGAGCAGACAAATACTCAGAAGTCAGAGTTCAGAGTTCAACCGGTCTTTCAAAAGACCACATTTTTTTGCATTTCCATTATTGTAATAAATGACCTGAGTATGAAATATTGTAAAAGGCTATTGGCCACGTAAGACCTAGGTACGAGCATGTACTCTAGAGTGTTTTTTTTTCACTTGTTAATTATTTTTGCCTACCTTAGTGGACGATTAATAATTTCTAAGTTTTTTCACTCAAGAGACTGACTCCAAAGTTGGAATATGTGCTAGTGGTTAGGCCTTGGCATGGTATAACCAATGACGAGTGTCTAAATGTATATGAGTTCATACTAGGTCATATTAATTGAGTCATATGAAAATTGCGGCTAGGTTTGATAGGTTTTTTTTTATGTTTTAGAGAAATAATAAAATTCCCGCAAAAATGGATTTTTTTAATTGTAAGTCAATAAGTTGTAAAAATATGGCATCAAACATTGTCAGATGCCATATTTATGCTTGTTTTCCAGTCCAGAGTACCATGTAAACCTCTATTTCCCTTCTTTCAAGACAAAAAAGTGATTATTATCACTAAAAAATGAAATTTGCTCGAAAAATACATAAAAAAGGTAATTTAATTAAATCCCTATTTTTTAGAGAAACTAGGGAACATGTCGGAAACATGTTTTTTCCTTGTCCCCAGTCGACTAAAGGCTTAGGTGAGTTTAGCAAAGGGTAAGGCGACTTCAACTAGAGTGACATAGGTGTGGAGGAGATCCTAATGAAGGGACTCGACCCCACTTGCAGAGTTGGCGCACTTAGAAGGGATGGCGCACATCCCAAAGCTACCACTTGCCCTCACACTCCCACTTAATCAAGTTACACTCCCACTTACTCCCACTCGTCCTCACTTCACTCCCTCTACACCCTACTTCACTACCCTTCACCTCCCATCCACTCCACACATATCCCACTTCACTAGTGTGCCACTACCCTTAGCTCATGCGCATCTCCTCCTTAGCCTATGCACATCTCTCTTGGAAGTATCACCCCTTTTGCTATATAAACAAGGCTACCCCTCTCCATTGTTTAGTTGGAGTTTTGGGAAGACGTATACCTATATTGTATCATTATTTGTTATTTGAAGATTGAATAAAAACTTTGGAGTTCAAGAAGGTCTATTGTGCAAGTGTGTGGATGATCATTGTCATGTGCTCAAATCTATGAGGTGACGTTGTTGTAATTACTTGTTTTTCTATTGTTAATATTGGCCATTGAAGGGGTGTTGTCACCTGGTAGGAAAACATCTTTAGAACTAGTTTGTTTTCTAGATCTTTTTGTCTTCTTACATAAGCGGTTAAAGATTTGCATGCAAATTTTGTTTAATTACATGCTATCTAGATTTCATGTGTAGGGAGCTGCAGAATTTAACAATCTTTTTGTAGGTTGTTTGAAGCATACATGATCTCATTGCTTGGAAAGGTGGCTGAGCTAGTTTGCATCTTTCACAATTCCAAGACTCAAAGACATAGTCCCTCCTCAATCCACCAAGAGACTCCATTGCCCAAGTTATATTTCTTCAAGTTTTCTCTTCCACTCTCACTCAAATTCTATTTAAAAAATTGGTTTCTTTGGGTTTTAGTTTGCATGCAAGAAGATAGTTGATTTGATAAAGATAAATCTGTTCTAATTATTTTGCATGCAGCTCGAAAAGATTGGAACTAAAGTTCATTTAAGGAATTTTATCTTTTACCTAGATCTAGTCTAAATTTTGCCTTAGTTAAGCCTTTATTTCTTAGTATATTTGGAGGCTAGTAATAGGCAAGTCTTTGCATGCTTTCAAAGTTATAAATCTGCAATTTAAAGTGCTTTGTTTGATGATTTTATATCAGCCTAAAAGACCCTAAGGAGGCTAGCTTTCTAGCTCTCACTCCTTAATTACTTTCCCTTGTCTTAGCCTAGTTTAACTTAGTCAATTTTTGCAATTTTTTTAGTTGACCAAAGACACTTCCCAAAATGTTTTTGGCCATATTTTGAGTTTAATAGCTTGTTGTTTTCACGCAGAAATAACAGGTACAAGAGGAGGCTCCGCCAAAATCTTGAAGTTTAACCTCTTTCAGGACCCCCCTGGTGCTCCCAGGAGCTTTGTAGTTTATTTTTGCTACTTGAAAAATAATTGTAAGCCTTGATCTCTCATATAAAGATCAAGTGCCTCTAAAAAAGAAAGTAATTTAGGATTGTAATAAAGTTTGCGAGCCACAAAGCTCGTCCCTCGTCATTTCCCCTGCCCCTAGGGGGAAACCGGTGCCTTTTTCCCTTGTTTTTCGGGGTTGTGTCTCGTTTCTTTTGCTTTCTTTGTTTCAAATTGCATAAAAAAGATAAAATAAACTCATCTCACTAAATCGAAGTCCTAAAATTAATTGCAAGTTTTAAGTTTGCTTTCATAGAACACTAATTGCTAGTTTCATTTTGCAAGATATTAGAATAAACCCAAGTTGTTTAAACCACATATGCAATCCTACTTCTACGCTCAAGTGGCTTTGGGGACCCGGAAATGGTTTAAGCAATGCATGCTAATATAATTAGGAAAATCTCTAAGTTGTGTTATTCATCTAAGACCTCTACCCTGGGTGTAGTGTGTTAAGTCAAGGGAAAACTCTCCTCGTTGGACCTACGGCACACTCGTTCGGTAAGTCTATAAGATTGGCGAATAACGAACAGGGAGGCCACATTTCACTTTGCACACAAAGAGTGGGGACCCCGACTTCAATCCCCACTTTACAGTCTCAAACACTTTTTAATATTCCAAATACCCTAACAAAAATCCTCAAGATAAAATTAACACGACACATTCATCACATCACAATTTGCTTTTATCTGGCACTGGTCTATCTCTATTTATTTCTTGTCATCTTATCTATTGATTTAAAGTTATGTGATGAATAATTAATGCTTATAGTTTGTTTCACAGGTCGTATCCTTTGATTAAATTTATGCTGCTTTGATTAAAACTTGTGTTTCAAAATATACACTCCTAGAATAGTTGTGCTTTTCAGTTTCAGTAGAGTAAAATCCTTAGATTATTTTCCATAGGGACTACCCACCTTGGCTTCACTAGGAGTTGGCCTAGACGGAGGAGTTGAGGATCAGGGGACAACACCTTAACTTGAAACTTGCCCCCAAGGACACACCAAGTGGATTGAAGATTTCTTCCACGTTACCCTAAGTGTGTATAGGGCGGCAACATTTTTGGCATCATTGCCGGAGATAAATCTTTCTATTCCCAAAACACGACTTATTTTCCTTTTTGTTTTTACTAAGTTTTTTTTTGCTTGTAGACTATCGGATCTAGACTCAATCATCTGGCGACTCCACTTAATTCCAATTTGACTAAGTATTCTACAAGGAGGAACTCAGAAGGCCTACTTAACTTCATTCTTGAACCTGAACAGGTTTATCGAAGGAGGTTAGCCAAAGCCTCTTATCGTAGAGTCCTTAGTCATTTAGGAAACGAGTCCATTTTTTATATCCACTTGCTCTTTATTAATAAGAGTAATTTTTCAGAAATACATGACCCTTGTGACTTCACTGCAATAAATAACTATCCACATGCTATCCCAAAAAAAGCAATTAAAAAATTACCTAGTTTCTAGGGAAATAATGTTGTGTTTGCCAAAATGCATATTAAGTCATTCATGAGATGTATTAACAAATGGTGTGCAACACATGACTACGAGGATGTTAAAATGAAACTTTTTGTCCTCTCCTTGGAAGACGATGCCTCAGATTGGTACGAGGATATGCCCAAGAACTCTTTCAAAACGCTTAAAGATCTACTAGAGGCCTTCACAGAAAAATGGGGGGAAAAGAGAGATCACTGTCACCTGTTGGCAGCCCTTAACACAATAAAAAAGAACAAGAATGAGACAATGGATGAGTTTAACAAGTAATTCAATGAACTTGTCTCTAGCATGCATATAGATATCAAGCCTCCAAATGATGCTATTTTGATATACTATGTCGAGGCTTTTGGTGGAGAAATGAGATACCAGCTTAGAGATTAGGAACCCCCCAACCTCAAGGCAGCTCAAGATATAGCAGTTAAGATTGATAAAAAAATGCAGGCTTCAGGGAAGTCCAATCTTCCAAGATTTAGTAGGCGTAGTTCTTCTAGGCAGATAGAGGCGAAGGACAAGGCTGCGGCTGCAGCTCCTGAAAATAAAGACCCTAATTTTGAGCCTCTAAAGGTCGTTACTAAGATGGTCAAGAGAATGGAAGCAACCCATCCTACTCAGCTTAGTGCCCTACAAAATAGATTGATAGCTATGGAAAGGTCTCAAAACAATAGATTCCAACCCAGACCAAATAATGATAGGTGGCAAAGAAAAGGTCCTTCTCAAGACTAAAGGCCCCCTAATCAGCTAGAGTCAAATAATGTGGTGAATGAAGAAGCATCACCTTTTTGTAGAGCTTGTGAAGATTTTCACGAAGAATCTACCTGTCCAATTTTTTGTCAGATAAATGAACAGGGCCTTTCTCCAGCAAACAACTTTGTAGGGCAACCCAGAAACTCCAACCACATCAACAACTTTGGTGAAGCTCACCCTTTATCTATGGACTATTGGCTTCAGATGCAAGAAAGAAGTGAGCAAACTAATCAAGTGGTTGAAGAATATGACAATGTGACTAAGTTATATGGTCACAAGCCCACAAATGAGCAGATTTTGGAAATGGAAAGGCACAAAGGGATAATCTACCAGAGGAAGGGGAAAGAAGGAACAAATAAGTCTCAACCTAACTTTCCAAAGGTAACTACTTCTACAAGCACTCCAACTACTAATCTAACTGTTGATTTAGGTAGTTGGATTTCAAACTCTGTTACCAACATCGCAATAATATTGCCAACATCAGATATTTTCGTCGTTTTGAGGGTTGGCAATATTATCGACTGAAAATATCGCGATATTTTCCTTTGGCGATAATATCTGGATATGTTCGAAAATAGTGCAATAATATCGCGATTTGATGGAAAATGTCGCAGACAATCATGGATTAAAATCCAATCCTCGGAGATGTATTCTCCTCCATTATCTGATCTCAACACTTTAATCTTCTTTCCGGTCAGGTTTTTGACATGTGCTTTGTACTCCTGAAATCTAGCAAGGACTCCATCCTTGGTTTTCAATAAGTAAATCCAAGTCTTCCGAGAGTGGTCATCAATGAAGATCACATAGTATAGGTATCCACTTAAGGAAGCAATTGTCATGGGTCCACATAAATCTGTATGAACCAAGTCTAAGATCTCCTTGGATCTACTGTCGCTGCTCGAGAAGGACCTCTTGGCATTATTTCCAAGAGAACAACCTCTGCAAATGCCATTGTGTTCAACATGGATCTTTGGAAGGATTGTCACCATCTTCCCCAGAGCGGGAAGAGCTCTATAATGTAAATGAGCAAGTCTCCTATGCCATAGTTCACTCAAACTAATAGAATCATGTATTGGGGCTTGAACTGGTCGAATAGTCAATCTGTACAATCTGTCCTCTCGAACACCAATCACCCGGGAAGAATTAATACTAGAGTTCTTGTTCCATGCAAGAACTTTTCCATCAGAGAAAGCAACCTTGTAGCCTTTGTT
>JZKD02S1827981.1:293068-304016 GCA_000966675.3 Picea glauca | reverse complement strand
TAAAACATTGCTTAAGTGAACATGATTACCTAATTCCAACTTGACGGAGGCTTGTCCAAATCCTTCGACGGGGTAAGTGATTTTGTCTCCAAGCTCCACTTTGTACGATGTCTTTATCTCATTTAGATTTGAGAGTCTAGCTTGATCTCCCGTCATGTGCCTAGAAGCTCCGCAGTCAATTATCCACATATCGTCTTCAATTGTTCCGGTAAGTGCTGAGTAATGTAAGAGACTGATTGTTTCACACATGTCTTCGGTTGATTGGTAACTGGTCATGCCTTGATCCAAAACTTCAACTTCGTCATTTCTGTCTTCTGAGAGAGCCAATAGGTGCGCTGGGTTAGGGCGCATATGAGTATCTTCTCCTTGAGCGAGATGCTCCATCACAAGGTGTCGGATCTGAGAATTAGGGTTTCTRCAACTGCTTCTGCTAGTAACCCTAGCTGCAGTGCTTTGGAAACTGCTCCTGCTAGTAACCCTAGCGGCAGTTCCTCAACGAGCTCAATATCTAGCGGTTATGTTTCCTTCCAGTTTTTTAGGCTGACTGAAGGGGTGTGGGCCCATAAACTGTTAGAATATAGAGGATTGTGCTCGTTTTACCATTAATGATACCCTCGTCACCCAACCAATGGCCAAAGCCACCCTCCGAGCACCTTGACCTTGACTAAGAAGAGAATCTTGGTAGCAATCCAATAGCCAAGAGAGGCTAATGCACCAAGCAAGAATGGAAACTAAGCTGAACAGATAATCCCACCCAGAAGCTAGCGCTCACTTTCCCAGCTCTCCCAGAAACTTGCGCACCAAAATTGCAACTGCCTGCGCAGATTTGGCTCTCTTTGCAACTACTGAGATGATGAATAATGAGGACTGGCGCCCTGTATTTATAGTGAATTGGGTAGGCTAACTGGGGTCGACTTCTCCTTATGGGTATCAATAAATTCATTTTAAATGTATCTATCCATCCGACAACTTGTCTAGGGTTTCCTTCAATTCTTTGCTTCCTTCCGGAGGATTCTAGTCTCATCATAGGTCACAATAGAGGTTCATACCTCCCGAAGCTACCATAATATTAACACTGACTTCATAGGTAAGTGCAGGTAAGTAATTTTTGCATTCGTGTATTATACCATTTGCATTGCATGTTAGTTTGTTTGTATATTCACACTTATTGATTGTTTTCTTTCAGTCTATATATATATATATGTATGCTGGGGTGGCATTACCACCCCAATTTTGTTACTGATACGTCTATCGAGATTGAGCAGGTTTGCAGGTTATGCCAAAGATGTCGAGGTTTTCATGCGCTCTACGGTGAGCACATGTCCCTGAGTTGGAGCCAGATGTTATCCCCACTTTTTAGGGATAACTAGGAGATCATGTCTCGAGACCCACAGGTCCTAGACATGGAGTACCGAGAGCAGGATTGACCTAAGCATAGCCCTGGAGGGCCCATCTTTTTCTCCCATCATCTTTTGTCTTGACAGCAGCAGCAACATCCATCACCATCGGATTGGTCCTGTGTCAGAAGAGGTTCTTGCTCCATGAGGTAATTGGTCCAGTTATCATGGTATGTGTCACTTTTGATCATTGAAACCTTTAAATATATGCATCTGGTTCCTCTTATATCTAACAACTTCTTGGATCTTACATTTGCTCACTTGACCATGTTTGGGGGGATTGATAGGGTGCCCTAGCAAGCCGGTGTCTGTAGTCTTTGGTTTTCCACTGGGGGGATTTCTAAAAAGTCATCGTCTGCTCCATTCATAGAACCACTCTTACATCTTGTTTCACGCTCACCTATCCCATTCCCCTTGTCCAAGCATTGGGTTGTCCTATTTCAGGACTGCACCTTACCTCGTGGGGAGAAGGGGCTAAAGGCCCAGAAGGTAAGAGCAAGCTAGTAAAAGATAAAAGCCTAAAAATGAACCTTGAGATGCTTCGCCCAGGGATCCCCGAGAAAGCAATAAAAAGCTTCTCAGCAAGAAAAAAGAGGGACCCGAAGAAATAATAAAACAAGACCTAATCAGAGGATAGGGGGTCTCATCACGAGCCAGCCTATTAGGTCCATGGGTACCTAGCAGTATGACATTGCCACCAGCTGGTTACCACGCCAGGGCAGTGACTCTTGATTGCATGGCCAAGGGAAAGGGGGTCTCATCACGAGCCAACCTTCTCATCTCTGCGAAAGTACTTGTGGGTAATGCTGTCATCTCTGGTCACCATGCCAAGGCAGTGTCCCCTGATTAGCTTTTGAACATAAAAAAATAAATAAAAGAATAAAAAGAATAAAGGAAAGAATGGGCTTGGAAAAAATGCATCCATGACAGGGACAACTCGTCTTCTACAAAGGCACCCACAGGTAACACATTGCATCCTTGGCCCTTATTGCACCCACATGCTTGGACATCCCTTGACCACATCATCCACTTACATGGATTGGATGAGATCTCTCTGGGAAATTTCATTTTTCTATGGACACTACCCCAATAGGAAGCCTTGTCCTTTTCCCCACACTTGTATTGTAGGCTTGTGTAACGTCTTTGAGCTATTGATTGATGTATTAGGGATTTTATGCATGTGTTTAATAATATTAATGATGAAATGTGATTGACATTGCTATGATCCGTGTGATTGGTGAGCCCATGGAGGGCGTAGCCTTTGATGTGCAGGACCATACCCGACGGATAGGTACCATTTGGACCAGTACACATGGGGAGATGATCAGTTCGGACCTCCATGGCGCTGAAGAGCCCACCAGATGGATGCTAAGACCCCATCAAAGGGCAGAGACAGAACAGAGGTTGATTAGAGTCTTTTCACCAGAGAAGAAGAGGACATCCCATCAGAGGTACCCCAGCATGGCCTAGCCTAGGGGGATGAGCCCTTTTCACTGAGACGTTGGCCTTGGAAGGCCTGGGACGTCACCTTTGATGACCATGATGACATCCAGCCTATTGGACGTCTTTGGAGGCAGACTGGGCAGCAGTGGCATGTGTGGCATGTTGGAGAAGCCCCTGGAGGGCTAACATTTTTCTCCAGGATGTTTCATTTGCCCTAGAAAGGGCTAGCGCCTCCCTTAGAGGGGATTTTACTCTCTTTTCTGCTTATATAGGGTTTTTGTTTGACAATTTAATGTAAAACAGTATGATTTTGATAATTTGGCCTTGTCATCCTTTTACATGAACTAAAATGTAAAATTAGGTCAAGGTTTTGTATAAATGAGAGAGTTTCACTCTCATTTTTTCATCACAACTTGACTCACTCATTAGTGAGGTCTGAAATTAGCACCCTATCTTGGATTATTGGATAATTGGGTGATGTGCACTTGTTGAAGGAAGAGATTTCTGGCATATTTTGGTTTGTCTCTTGAAGGAAGGTGTTACAACTAGGGTTTGCACATTTATTTCTTGGTAAATTGTAAGTATTTTTCTGTAAAACTTCTTGAATGAATGGTTGTATTTTAATTTCTTGCATGTATTTATGATTATTGTTGAACAAAAACCCTAGGTGAAAAGAACACAAGTAGGTCCTTGTCTCATGTCCCCTAATAGAGAGATTTTCAGCCATTGATAGAGAAAAGAGAGACTAGCCGTAGCTACACCCTCTTCTTCTCTTCATTTATTGCTAGTCGTACTATTCTGAAGCCAAGAAGAGTGAGACATCCCTGGCCTAGGTCTACTGCACCAGGGTCGTACTCTTTCTAGGGTTTGCTGAAAGGCCTTGCTTTAGCAACACGTCCCTCATCAAACCCTCTTGTTTTGGTTATATTTTGTTATTATTTAGCTAGTCGTTTGCTGGGAAGGAGGAGAGAGCACGAGGCCTTGCTTTAGCAACACCGGAGTGAGCCTCTCTCCCCTAGGGTTCCGATTTTGAGGCCCTGCTTTAGCAGCACTTCAAAACTTTTCCCTCTAGTCCTTGAAATCTTGCCTCCTTCAACCTGTGCGTCCTTCACTTATGACTCCATTAAGCCCTGAGGCACTAATCTAAGACCTCAAACGTTGAAGTAGAACTTGATCTAAACCCTCTCAAAGCTTTTGAATTGAAACCCTAACTACACTAACCCTAACTCTAGCTAACCCTACTAACCCTAAGTTGTTGACATCATTATTGGATATTTCATCTTTATTGCAGCAACATTTCATCTTGTGAGCAATTGAATGTGGTTTTAGGCATAAATTAAGTAAAGTGTTGGTTTATTACATTGAATGCCATATAGTTCTAATATTTATTGGTGAAGTGACATTATTTTATTGCTATTTTGTAAACATTGACTTCGTCAACATTTACTTTCAAATTGCTTATATTGAATATCATATAGTCTTTGATATATATGAAGTACTAACTAGAGCCTGCATATATCAGTTTATTGTAGCTTTGTTCTCGGGCTGGGATTCTACTTGGTTATCTTTGTTGGCTATAAGCCGAACTATCTGTTTTGGTGGTGATCTGTGAAGGGGGGAACTTGTCATTGTCTGATTATCCTTTAGCCTCTTCAAAACCCCAGGTCATCGGGGATGTCTCCCCTGGGCCTCACCTCCCTAAAGAGAAAGAACCTCCCCATCGTGGTGACATTGGGTGGGATAGGTTCCTGTTACGCCAGTTTGGCCTTCTACTTTATAGCCTTTCTTCCTAGCTACAAGCTGTGCGATAACAGATCCAATAGATCTGTCGTTTGTGCAACCAGAGATCCCTTTTTGCTTCTACACTCTCGAATGACTCCACACTAGCAAAAGTCCTTCTTTGCTATCTTTGTGTAAAAGTATCTTCTCCTTCACCCTAGCCTTGTTTTTATAATCTTGAGTTATAACCTAACCCTAATCGCCAAAGTGATTGACGATTGAGATTACTTCTCACCTCACTTGAGATCAATGGCTATTATTTAATTCACCTAATGCTAATTAAAGGATTTCCTTAAATAAAGCTCAACTCATTAATAAAAGAACTTTACTTTAATAATTACTTTAGTTAAAGTAAAGTCTCAAGGTAGAAGCTTTGGACGACTTCCACATGCTAGACACCAAGCCTATGTGAAAGTACCTATCCGATGCTACATGCATCAACAAGAACAAATGTTTAGATAGTGATAGCATGGATTGGAGTATCGAAATCTTTCCTTTGAGTAGATGTATTTGTCATTTGACAAATAAATCACTGCAGAAATTTTCTTTATAAAATTAAGATCCCTAACTAATGCCAAAAATTGGTGAAGAAAATGAACACACTGATATGTTGTTAAAAACATGAGCTAGCTTGGCAAGGAATTGTTGCCAATAAAGCTGAAATCAAAATGAAAGCCGGGCCTTCCAAGGGATCATCCCAAGAACATGGGAACTACTGGACTTTACTCATGTTAATGAAACAAGTCACCCAAGGAAATTGTGGGGGAGAACAGCTATCTATCTTCAAAAGGAAGAAAATTTAGAGTTGGACCCTATTATATTTTGCTAGCTCTTCGCTTCTTTCTGTAGTACCACTACAAAAAATCCCAATGCAAGTACTTTTTCTTTCTAGTTGTCATTGAGTAAGTCAGTATTAGTTGTCATTGAGTAAGTCAGTATTCAGCATTTCTTTTCCAAAGGCATTTCAAAACTCCTTCAATGAAAATGATAGAAGTTACTTAGAACCATGGGCCTTTTTTGGACGAGCAATAACATATCTGGCTAACCTTTGATGATAGATTTAACCCAAAAGGCGATTCCATTTTTTAAGAATCTTTAATCTCCCTTTCTCTCTGTGGCTAGCAACTTGGATCTTCATCGCTCCATTTTTTGCTTCACATTGGAAAAGGACCTAAGCTCATACTTGAAAGATTTTAAGCCAAGTGGTATCTTCAGATCGGTTTATTTTCAGGACTATAATAAAGAAAAGTTATGGATTAAGGTTGACAGAGTGCTGACAGATGCCATAAAAACAAATAACTGTAATAAATTAGTCTCCAATCTGTAACAAATTATTCTCCAAAAATAGATGCGCCAAATTTAGAGTTGTTCAAAATGCATTCGAAATATTTCCACAAGCAGTGGCATACCGATGCAAAGCCTGGTCATGTGAGAGTGCTCCTCTAGTCCTTAACCAATATTTCTGTCTGCACCAATATAGCCTTGTTCAGAAAAAATCATGAATCATTTTAAGATAGAAAAAGATTTTGAAAATTGGAATACCTATTCGCTGTTACAATTACTCAATCATGGAAGTACTCATTATTCCATAAGAAGGGATTGTTTCTCCTGATCTAACCTTGGTTCTCGTGCGGCAATATTGAAGTCGTCATAAGGTTCACAGAATCGAATCTCTATAGGAGATGGAATGAGCTTGCTTTTCGCTAGACTGGTCCTTTTGGACCTGTTGATCAACCCAAAAATTAAAGAACGTGCATTTATTTGTAAATATTACACGGCCAGTGTAGGACATAGGACCAAGTGCTTGATGTACCATTGAGGCAAAGATGTAGAAGAATGCATCTTACATGGGGACTTGAGGATCAATGAGGTAGCTATCCAGCATCTTCTCCCTTGATAGAAGCTGCAGACAATTTTTACTCAAAGAGCCTCAATTCGTTAAAAATTAGTTCTTCAAAGCACACATCCAAAGTAAAACCTTGCGAATAATTCCTAAAAGCCAAAAAAGGAAATTTAAAGTTATAATACCATATCCGGATCAGGTGCACTTGGCATGGGCTCATGGTGCTCAAAACCATTTTGAGGATGCTGCAGAGAATATAAAATCAAAGATGTTATTACAAGATGGGTGGGGATGTAATTTTATTTTTTGGGGTTGAAATACTTCTTATATTTACAGAAAACTATTTACAATAGAGAAAAAACGATACAGTGGGAAGGTATGTACAAAGCTATTACACCTTCTTCCTCAGAAACTAAACAGCAATAACATCCGAATATGCATCTCTATCCAACCCCTTGGCATCTTTGATCAACAAAAATCCTTTAGCTAACAATTGTGTACGTACCCAGACGAAATGTAGACAGAAAACAAACCTCATTCTCAAAAATATATTTGCACTAAAGTTTACAAAGAACACAACTCGTTCAAAAGGACACATGACCCCAACCTAGATATTTTGTATGACACAGCCAAAAGACTTTGTGGTGGTCCAAAGCTCAAATTTCTATGCACATAGCATCCTAAGGTCAGCAGTACTATTGCTAGAACTGGGTACACACATTCATACATAAAACAGTGACAAAGAGACACAATTCATACACAAAAATGGAAGAAAGAGATAAATATGCATAATTCTCTTAACCATAACTGATGTGACCATGATACAGAAGCCTTCACTTGTGAAAATATCCAAAATAGGTGATTTTTCCTTATTTTAGACGGGGCTGCTAAGGGAAACCCGGAGCAGGAGGGAAGAGATGAAAGCATACGAGACTGCCAAAAGATTGTCACAGAACAATTTCTTAGCTAAATTACTCTGAATGGAAATACCAGAATGTAATTGCATTGCATTCGTACTACCTGAAATGAGGCATACATGATGAATAACTCATGCCCTCTTTGTTTGGCGACCACAATCCGTGTTGAAATTCTGTTTCCATCACGAATACGATGAATATGATAGATAATTGGCACTGAAAGGAAAACAAATAGTTATGATTACCATGAAAAGCTTATTACAGAATTATGGTCAAAACAATATAATCTCAACCACTCCACTGAAAATTTTTATGTCTGAATAATTCACAAGGAAGAAATAAGTCACATTTATTTATTACCAGAAGGTACTATTTTGTGTGAAAAACACCCTATCATATACACTAATACTAAAATTATCTCTATCTATATATATATATATATAACTCAACACAATTTTTTTATGATATTGCGTAGTGGCAAGCAGAGAATTTGAGGATCAAACTAAACTTTTTATAGGCTCATTTAGAATTATTTGATTAAATATATGTAATGTGCGGGCAATGAAGGTCCGTAGTGGCACGCGGAGAATTGTTGAGAAAAATCTGGAGTGTCAAAACAAGAGAACCCATATCCAATAGAGAGTGGTAGAAAACAAGATAGCTCAAAAACCAAACATTACATTTTATTTGAAAGCTTAGTTTATAAAACGCCATAAATAGTTGTAAATAAAAATATTGAAAGGAGTGGTAACTGTACACAGTAGCTGTGCTGTGATTTGATTAATTTCACATGCAACCATAGTTACCATACAATAGACAGGAAATGGACTACAAACAAACAAACATTTGGATGGTTATTGTTATTTGAGGACATACTCGTGTTGTCTGCAATCGTGTTGTCTGTAATCTTAGGTGCAGCTAGCACTTTTTTAGCTGCAACCGAGTTTCAGTTCAACCAGGTTTATTTCCAATTGTCTTTAATTAAAACTAGATTATTCCTCTGCATAATTGAAGTTTCTGAATCAAGTTAACGTTTTCCATTAGTACATTCTTTTATGTTATCATATTTGCTTCAGTTTTTTTAATGTTGTGATAATGCGTGTGACAATTATGCATAAAAAAATTCTATAATTATGAGTTCACTTTATTATCATAATTTAACAAAGCATAATTAACCCAACCCAAATAAATTAAAAAATATATAAAAAATGAATGGTGAAGCTTATGTTTCAATATTTCACACTAGAATCCAAAATAACACTTATACATTATTTTATTCACATATGTGAGTATTCTCAATCTTCATGTTTTCTAAATAAGAAAAATGGGCCATCTATTTCTACATAATGAGGTAGTCACTAAAATATAATACAATAATGTGAACCAATATATCCAACTTCTTAAAATACACAATGAAACTACATAGGAGGACCTCTATGGAACAATAATGACTGAAACAAATCGACAAAGGCATCAGTAAGGATTACATAACATAGGTTGCAATTAAGAAGCATTACATATCAAGTAGCAATTAGGTAACATTACATATTAATTCCTCAAGTGTACCGCTTCAATAAAATAATCCTCCTATAAATTGCTATGGTGCCTCAAAGTAAGAAAACGATTACAAGCCTATGTTATTGTCATCTCACGATAGCCTTCTTTTTCTCCCATTAGATTGTTGAATTCTTTTAGTTGTTTTTACTTCCACCATCGAGCTTGGTACTTTGCAAGTTTGCAATGAGTTGTGAAACAACAAAAGCAACTTGCTTTCCATAGAATAAGGGGTACTCAAAATATACCTTTTATGGTCACCATTTACGTATTTGGAAAAGGGAATCCAAGTCAATCTAAAGGATCCACAAAAAATGCACCCTTGCAAGTTCCTAGATGGATTCAAAGACATTGAAAGTTAGCATTCGGTGTTACTCCAAATGTGTTTGCATCATGTTTCGGGGTACTTCATGAGATTTGGTTACATTGTTTATGATCCGCCCCTTGACGGTTCGTGATCGATTTGCACATGGGAGATGGTTCATGAAAGATTTTCACATTAGAGATGGCTTACTCAATGGTTTCTTGAACTCAGTTCGATGTTTGCATGATCTTCTTCCTTCGGGCACTAGAGATCTTCAAAGAGTTTGGCGGCGATCTACATGATGGCCACCTGGAGATGGTTGCTTGCTTTGAGAATGCCTTGCTTTGGAGGACAAGCATTTTGCATCTTGGAAGACGATATTGGGCCCTAGAAAATGAAAGATAGTTTGGATGCTTGCATGGAGTCTTGTAGTTGACTTGATAAGGCCTAGGTTGAAACAATGTTCATGTAAGGGGAGTGGACCCAGTGGAATACATGGCTTAGGAGGTTTGCTAAAGCCATTGGAGTCTTGTAGGAGTGTTGGACACATCTCATGGCGTTCCCTTATATTAGAGCCTTGTGTTGATATTATGGTAGCTGCGGAGGTATTTACCTCCACGTGTAATCCTGACGAGAATAGAATACTCCGAGAAGCAAGAAGTAACCCTAAAGCATTGAACATAACCCTAGACGACAAGTCAACTCAAGGAAATAATTAATATTAAGAATTTAGTCTCCAGAGTGAGAAGTCAGCCCAGACAGCTCAGGAAACAGTATAAATACAAGTAGCCAAACCTAATTTTGTACACACTGCTCAGAATTTCAGCTGGGAAGAAGTGTGCACTGTAGGAACTGGGCTAGTGTGCAAATCTGGGGAGCAACTATAGTCGACAACTGCCGCAATTTGGTTTCCTGGTGTAGGCTCGGACTTTCTGCTGATTATGGTTGGACTTTTTGATCATTCTTGGTTATCTTTATGCATTAGCCTTGGTTGGCTATTGGTTTGCTTCCGGAATCATTCTTTGTCAAGGTTAAGGTGCTCAGGGGTGGCTTCATCCTATGGTTGGGTGACAATATTGTTATATTGTCTATGGTTAAACGAGCACATCCATTACTTTCTAACAGTTTATGGGCCTTGTTATCCCCACTTTTTAAGGATAACTAGGAGATCATGTCTCAAGGCCCACAGGTCCTAGACATGGAGTACCGAGAGCAGGATTGACCTGAGCATGGCCCTGGAGGGCCCGACTTTTCTTCATTCATCATCTTTTGTCTTGTCAGCAGCAACAACATCCATCACCATCGGCTTGATCCTGTATCAGAAGAGGTTCTTGCTCCATGAGGTAATTGGTCCAGGTATCATGATATGTGTCACTTTTGATCATTGAAACCTTTAAATATATGCATATGATTCCTTTTATCTCTAACAACTCCTTGGATCTTACATTGGCCCACTTGACCATGCTTGGGGAAATTGACAGGGTGCCCTAGCAAGCCTGTGCCCATAGGTCTTGGTTTGCCACTGGGGGAATTTCTGAAAAGCCATCATTCGCTCCCATCATAGCACCACTGTTTCATCTTGTCCCCCGCTCATTTATCCCATTCCCTTTGTCTAGGCATTGGGTTGACCTATTTGCAGAATTGCACCTTATCTCATGGGAAGAAGGGGTTAAAGGCCCAGAAGGTAAAAGCAGCTGGTAAAAGACAAAAG
>JZKD02S1827981.1:280366-291988 GCA_000966675.3 Picea glauca | reverse complement strand
AGAGCCTTGCTGTAGCAACACTCTCCCTCATTTGACTCTCCTGTCTTGACTTTATCTTTCATGCTAGCCTGTTTTTCCATCTAAGGAAGGAGGAGAGAGCATGAGGCCTTGCCATAGAAACATCGGAGTGAGCCTCTCTCCCCTAGGGTTTTGTCTCTGAGGCCCTGCCATAGCAGCACTTCAGATCTCTTCCCTCCAGTCCTTGGCCGTCCTCCTTCAACTCCTGCGTCCTTCATTATTGACTCCATTTAACCCTAAAGGCACTGATCTAAGACCTCAAACGTTGAAGTAGAACCTGATCTAAACACTTTTAATGCCTTTGAATTGAAACCCTAACTGCACTAACCCTAGCTCTACCTAACCCTACTAACCCTGAATGCTGATGTCACTCCTTGCTATTATATCATTGATGTAGCAACATTTTGTCTTTTGAGCAATTGAATGGTTGTTGAAGGCATTAATTGAGTTAAGAAGTGATTTGTTATATTGAATGTTGTATCATTTTAGTATTTACTGGTGAAGTGATATTACTGCTATTGCTATTTTGTAAACATTGACTTCATCAACATTTACTTTTAAATTGCTCATATTGAATATCAGATAGTCTTTAATATATATGAAGTATTAACCAAAGCCTGCATATATCAAGTTTATCGTTGCTTTGTTCTCGGGCAGGGATCCTACTTGGTTGTCTTTATTGGTTATAGGTCGGACTATCTGATTGGCGGTGATCTATGAAAGGGGAATTTGTCCTTGTCCTTTTATCCTTTGCCCTTTCAAAACCCCAGGTCACCGGGGACGTCTCCCCTGGGCCTAGCCTCCCTAAATAGGAAGAGCCTTCCCATCGTGGTGACATTGGGTGGGATAGGTTCATGTTATGCCAGTTTGGCCTTCTACTTTATAGACTTTCTTCCTATCTACAAACTGTGTGATAACATTTTGACACCGCTGCCAGGGAACACTGAGTCAATTCTCCTCAAATGATAAATATTTTCGGTAAGCCTTGCCTTAGAGCCTTATCTTACAAGCTTACCTGGCGACTCCACTAGGGTGTTTTCCCTATTTCTTTGATAGTTTCAAGAAAACTGTCTGGCGACTCCACTGATGACGAAGCCAACAATGACTTCACAATGGGATCCCGAGAATTACAAGCCTTTAGACATGAATAACATCTCTGGTTACCCTCAACAAATGCCCTTTGAATACATAAATTTTCTCCCTGGATTCTGTGGTGGTGATAGAGAAAGAGTTGACTATCATATGAGAAATTTCTGGAACTTCTTCCTATCCTACCCTATCGATGATTATGCTGAAGACGTGGTCATGAAACTTTTCTCGACCACTCTTTGGTGCAATGCCAAAGAATGGTATGACAACCTCCTTGATGCCAGCATCACAACTATGGAGCAATTTGAGAAAACCTTTCGCAAGAGATGGGGTATCCAATCGGAAGACATCCCAACACTATTAAAAGAACTTGAGCATATAAAGCAAGCTAAGGATGAAACTGTCGGAGACTTCCAGGACAGATTTTAGAACATGCTATATCAGATTCCCGAGAGTCATCATCCCGAGGAGAGATACCTGGTCCATCTCTTTACTTGTGCACTTTTGGGGTATCTAAGTTTTCCTCCTAATGAAAGAACCCCAAGGACGCTCGACGAACCCTACTACATGGCTGCATTGATTGAGGAGAAGGTCTCATCGCTTGATATAGGATGCCTCTTTACCTTAAGTACTGTCAATGGAGAGAATTTGTTTACCCTTGAGAGCTTCATCATTGATCTCCAAGAAGAAGGGGAACGAACCACAGATCGACGAGGAATTGCTGAAGAAATAGTTGAGGAGCCGAAACCCAATAACAAAGTATCATCATGCCCTCTTCCTCTTGATGAAGCGATTCATAAGCCTTCTCCACCTGCACAACAACAAGACGATAAGGTTAGTTTCTTTCCCTTTCAGGATTTTGATGATACCTTATTCCATGATTCAGAGAATGATGGAGAAATGGAATCCCCGAATGAAGAGCATCTTTCTTGCTGCACGATCAAAGAAGAAAGGGCTACTCATGAGGATAAGACAATAATGCATGTTAAAGATACCCAAGTCCTCGAAGCTCCTTCACAAGAAGAAAAGGTAAGTTACCCTCCTCTCCAAGATTTCGATAATTGTCTACTTTATGATTTGGGAAAAGAAGAGGAAATGGGTGAGCTTTTGAATGTTTCGAACCCTCCATGTTATGATACTGATACTGACATAATTAATTTTGATGAGTTCATACATATTGGGAGACGTAGGTGGGAAGTAGTTGGTTATGATATGAATCCTATCTATGACATAAAGAGTCATCTCCAAGTGTTTCCTTTGCAATCATCACAGCAAGCTCTTGACCAGTGGCAACAAGGAGATAAGATTTTTACCGATGCTCCCCAAACGCCCAAGGATGACTTGATGCTATGCTTTCCTAATAATTTTCGGTCATACCTTGACGACTTTGATGATTGCTCATCTGAGCATTTGGATTTATTCTATGAAGATGACTATGAACCACCACTATGCTCGGATTTTGATAGGAGTAAGAATATTGTTTGCCTACAGAAGGATTCTCATGACCCTTTTCCCCAGCTACCTCTTATTACCTTACCTCGATGTATCATCAAAGGTGTAGTTGGGAATTATACCTTTTGCATTGAGTTTCCTGTGAAGCAAACCCGAGAATCCAAGGGTTGGTTAAATATTACAAGCTTAAGTGTATCTTCTCAGTTTTTCAACTATCCCTTGAGAATTTGCTAGTCATCTAATACATCCTTGTCAATCCCTTCCCAGACTTCACAGTATGAGAACGTCTAAGGTAGCCAGTGTGCCGACCTTTTGAGTCAGTGTTCTAAACCTTGGACTTTTCTTGACCCTTTCCTGAAGTAGATTGAGTACTTTCCTTAGAGATGGACATGGCAGGATTTTATCCCTCCCACCCGCCTCCATGAGTTAGACTTTGAGATTTCCGATGATATGATATATATTCTAACTCATGACATTTTTATGCTTGATTTATCACTATTTTGGTTTATGATGAAGCACAAAGGCAGGTATCGTGGGACATTGTTGGATTGGCTACACTGGTCATTTGACTACATCGAACATCCAGCCAACAGGTAAGTAAAGGTAGGTACTTTGCTTTACATTTGCATATTGATTGTTTTACTTTAGTATATGTACATCTATATGTATGATGGGGTGGCATTACCACCCCAATTTTGTTACTGATACTTCTATCGAGAATGTACCTCTGACTACAACTTATGTGCAAGAGCCCAATGATTCCATCAAAGATGACAAAGCACGTGACAAAACCAGACAGACTCCTCATAAATATTCTCCAGAGGATACGCCTTTTGCAAAGGAGGAAAATTCTAATCAGATTAAATGGATCAAGAAAGAGGAATACCAACAAGTCCTGGACGAGTTCAAAGGTCAGGAATCCGAGACTGCAAAAATACTAAAGAAGGTGGAAGATGATGTACGGATCTGTCCTTCGCAACAGGAAATCTTTATAGCAGAATCCCACCCACCTCCCTCTACACAATACACCAGGGTTGTTCAAGGAACGACCAATTTCAAAGTCAGAGAGTACAAGGAGGGGAACGTGGTATGGATGTGGGATGCCAATAAAGGGAAGCCTACTAATATCAAAGGAAACAATCATTTTTGGCTTGGCCCTTTTAAGGTCAGAAGAAAGTTAATGACTCTTATTACCTGTCTACATTGGAGGGACGAAGGCGCACAGTGCACGTCAGCGGGCACATCCTCAAACCCTACCAGGATGGGGTAACTTGACTTCACAGGTAAGTACAAGTAAGTAGGCATTCTTTATTCGTGTATTATACCATCTGCATTTCATGTTAGTTTGCTTTCACATTTGCATTATTGATTGTTTTCTTTCAGTCTATATATATATATATATGTATGTATGTATGTATGTATGTATGTATGTATGTATGTATGTTGGGGTGGCATTACCGCCCCATTTTTGTTACTGATGCCCCTATCGAGATTGAGCAGGTCTGCAGGTTATGCCAGAGATGCTGAGGTTCTCATGCGCTCTATGGTGAGCACATGTCCCCGAGTTGGAGCCAGATGTTATCCCCGCTTTCTAGGGATAACTAGGAGATCATGTCTTGAGGCCCACAAGTCCTAGACATGGAGTACCAAGAGAAGGATTGACCTGAGCATGGCCCTGGAGGGCCCATCTTTTTCTTCTTCCATCAGCTTTGTCTTGTCAGTAGCAGCAGCATCCATCACCATTGGCTTGGTCTTGTATCAGAAGAGGTTCCTGCTCCATGAGGTAATTGGTCCAGGTATCATGGTATGTGTCGCTTTTGATCATTGAAACCTTTAAATATATGCATCTGATTCCTTTTATCTCTAACAACTGCTTGGATCTTACATTAGCCTACATGACCATGCTTGGGGAAATTGACTGGGTGCCCTAGCAAGCATGTGCCCATAGGTCTTGGTTTGCCACTGGCGGGATTTCTGAGAAGCCATCGTTCGCTCCCATCATAGCACCACTGTTTCATCTTATCACCTGCTCATTTATCCCATTCCCCTTGTCCGGGCATTGGGTTGACCTATTTGTAGGATTGCACCTTATCTCGTGGGAAGAAGGGGCTAAAGGCCCAGAAGGTAAAAGAAGCTGGTAAAAAAACAAAATCCTAGAAATGAAACCTCGACATGCTTCACCCAGGGATCCCCGAGAAGGCAATAAAAGGCCTCTCAGCAAGAAACAAGAGGAACCCAAAAAATAACAAACAAGACCTAGTCAGAGGATGGGGGGTCTCATCACGAGCCAGCCTATTAGGTTCATGGGTACCTAACAGTATGACATTGCCACCATCTGTTTACCATGCCAGGGCAGTGACCTTTGGTTGCATGGCCAAGGGAAAGGGGGTCTCATCACGATCCAGCCTTCTCATCTCTGTGAAAGTACTTGTGGGTAACACTGTCAGCTTTGGTCACCATGCCAAGGAAATGTCCTCTGGTTAGCCCTTGAATAAAAAGAAAAAGAAAAAGAAAACAAAATAATAAAGAAAGAAAAGAATAAAGGTAAGAACGGGCTTGGAAAAAATGCATCCATGACAGGAACAACTCGTCTTCTACAAAGGCACCCACAGATAACATTATGCATCCTTGGCCCTCAATGCACCCACATGTCTGGATATCCCCTAGCCACATCACCTCACTTACATGGCTTAGATGAAATCTTCCTGGAAACTTTCCTTTTCTTGTGAACACTAGCCTAATATGACATCTTGTCTTTTTCTCCAATCTTGTATTGCAGGTTTTTGTAATGTCTTTGAGCTATTGACTGATGTATTAGGTTTTTTATGCATATGTTTAATAATATGTATGATGAGATGTGATTAACATTGCTATGATCCCGGTGACTAATGAGCCCATGGAGGGCGTAGCTTTTGATGTGCAGGGCCATGCCCGACGAATAGGTACCATTTGGACCGGTACACATGGGGAGATGACCAGTTCGGACCTCCATGGGGCTGAAGAGCCCACCAGATGGATGTTGAGACCCCATCAGGGGGTAGAGATAGGATGGATATGGATCAGGGCCTTTACACCGAAGAGGAAGAGGATGTTCCATCAGAGGCACTCCGGGAGGACTATACCTAGGGGGAATGACCCCTTTTTCAGTGGAATGCTAGCCTTGGAAGGCTTGGGACGTCTCCATCTTCACCATGACGTCATCCAGCTTCATGGATGCTTTTGGAGGCAGACTGGGCAGCAGTGGCACGTGTGGCATGTTGGAAAGGCCCCAGGGGGGCTAATGTTTTGCTCCTTGGTGTCTCATTTTCCCTAGAAAGGGCTAGCGCCTCCTTTGAAGGGGATTTTACTCTCATTTTTACTTGATTAGGGATTTTTACTTAGCATTTAATGTAAAAACAGTATGATTTTGACATTATGGCCTTGTCATCCTTTTTTATGACCTAAAAGGTAAAATTAGGTCATTGATACACTATATATTGAGGGTTTTGACTCTCATTTTATCATCTTTCACTCACTCATAGTGAGGTCTAAAATTTGCGCCCTATTTGGGTTATTGGCTGATTTGAGGAAGGCGCACTTGTTGAAGGAAGAGATTTTTGGCATTCTATGGTGTTTTTCTAGAAGGAAGGTGTTACAACTAGGGTTTGCATGATTATTTCTCTATGAATTGTAAGTATTCTTCTACAAAACTTCTTGATTGAATGGTTGTAGTCTTATTTCTTGCATGTATTTATAATTTGCTAAATAAAAACCCTAGGTGACAAGCACACAAGTAGGTCCTTGTCTCATGTTCTCTAATAGAAACACCTTTAGCCATTGAAGAAGAAGAAGAGAGCCTAGCCATAACTACACTCCTTTTTCTTCTTCCGTTTAGCTAGCCGTACCTTTTTGACTTCAAGAGAAGGAGGACATCCCAGGCCTAGGTTATCTACACCTAGGGTCGTTTTCTTTTAGGGTTTGATGAAAGAGCCTTGCCTTAGCAACACTCTCCCTCTTTAAACCCTCTTGTCTTGACTTTGTGCTTCTTTTGAGCTAGTTGTCTGCTGGGAAGGAGGAGAGAGCACGAGGCCTTGCTTTAGCAATACCGGAGTGAGCCTCTCTCCCCTAGGGTTACGATTTTGAAGCCCTTCTTTAGCAGCACTCCAAAACTTATCCCTCTAGAACTTTAAGTCTCATCCCCTTCAACTCTTGCTTCCTCCATAATTGACTCCATTTAACCCTAAGGCACTGATCTCAAGCCTCAAACGTTGAAGTAGAATTGGATCCAAACACTCTCAAACTTTTTTTGAATTGAAACCCTAACTACACTAACCCTAGCCTAGACTAACCTACTAACCTTAAGTTGTTGACATCATCATTGAATATTTCATCTTTATTGCAGCAACGTTTTGGCTTTTGAGTAATTGAATGATAGTTTAAGGCATTAATTGAGTTAAGAAGTTGTTTGTTGTATTGAATGTTGTATCATTCTAGTATTTATTGATGAAGTGACATTACTGCCATTACTATTTTGTAAACATTGACTTCGTCAACATTTACTTTTAATTGCTCATATTGAATATCAAATAATTTTTAACATATATGAAGTACTAACCAAGATTGCATGTATCAGCTTCCTTGTTGTATTGTCTCAAGCAGGTGCTTTTCTTTTCTTTGGTTATACTTTATTATTGGTTGTTTAGCCGGAACTATTTGATTGGTGGTGATCTATGAAAGGGGGAACTTGTCCTTGTTCTTTTATCCTTTGCCCTTTCAAAACCCCAGGTCAATGGGGACGTCTCCCTGGGCCTAGCCTCCCTAAAGAGAAAGAACTTACCCATCGAGGTGACATTGGGTGGGATAGGTCCTGTTACGCCAGTTTGGCCTTCTACCTTATAGCCTTTACTCCTAGCTACAAACTGTGCGATAACAGGTACCTAACAGTATGACATTGCCACCATCTAGTTACCACGCCAGGGCAGTGACCTTTGGTTGCATGGCCAAGGGAAAGGGGGTCTCATCACGAATCAGCCTTCTCATCTCTCTGAAAGTACTTGTGGGTAACGCTGTCAGCTCTGGTCACCATGCCAAGGCAGTGTCCCCTGATTAGTTCTTGAACAAAAAGCAAATAAAAGAATAAAACAAGAATAAAAAGAATAAAGGCAGGAATGGGCTTGGAAAAAATGCATCCATGACAGGTACAGCTCACCTTCTACAAAGGCACCCACAGGTAAACACTTATGCATCCTTGGCCCTCACTGCACATACATGTTTGGACATACCCTAGCCACATCACCTCACTTACATGGCTTGGATGAGATCTTTCTGGAAACTTTCCTTTTCTTGTGGGCACTAGCCCAATAGGACGCCTTGTCCTTTCTCCAATCTTGTATTGCAGGTTTTTGTAATGTCTTTGAGCTATTGACTGATGTATTAGGGGTTTTATGCATATGTTTAATAATATTGATGATGAGATTTGACTGACATTGCTATGATCCTTGTGACTGATGAGCCTGTTGACCGCCTATTTAGCACAGGTGGTCAACTCATGTGCCATGAAGAGATGCATCATCAGATGTCATGTTGTTGAAGACTTTTGGTCCCACAGGGCAGTGTTTGGCCCCAACACTCTATTTTGTAATTGGAATTTCCGCACCCTTGCGTGGGTTAATAATGTAATACGACTGCATGAGTCATGTCTAGGTCAATTACCTTGGGCTCGGTTCACTGGGAGAGTTCGTTTCACCGAGGGTTTTTTATCCTCAGGTTATCAATTGGGATTTTCAACCTTATTGATTTGCCTTGAGTTTTTCCCTCACACTTGCAATAATTCCTCCAAAGTGGTGAACGACATTCTAGTGGGCTTATGTTTTGGTAACTATTATAGGGAATCATTGTAAATGACCATGCAAGACATCTTAGAAAGTTTCGTGGAATTTCGTCGAGTATAAGTCAGTTTTTTTTTAATTAATTAATTTTCGTTAAATTTCCCTAAGTTTGGAGGTTTAATTATTTTTGAGCAATAATTGTAAAAACTAGGTCCTTGGACTTTTGATAGGGGTATTTGTGCTCAAAATAAATGGAATAGCACCCCCTACATCCATGGACCAAGTTTCATCTCAGTCGGACAACCTTAGCCATGGGTTTGTCCACCCGGAGTGTTAGTTAGTCTAAAACAACAATTTTAATTGCTAAAGTCCAAACATGGCAAAATGTAAAAGTTGTAATAATGAGTTAGAGGATGTAAAATGATGGAATAAAGGTTAGAGAGAGACCCCCTAAGCATAACATGACCCTCCCAACCTTTTCCAACCTATTCTAACCCCTTACCCACCTTCTACACTCAAAAGTTACGCCCCCCTAGGGGGATTGACGTTTTTTTCTTGGCGGTGGATGTTGTGACTTAAATGGGGCCCCCTCTCATGAGTTATGACTCTCTTTAACCCCCACATCACCTCCTAGGGTGATCCCACTCCCTTTTTCTCATTAATCTCCCTCCATTCCTTCCATTTCACCCTTTTTTTGCGCCCTCCAAGAGGAGTTATGCCCCCCTCCATCTAGAAACTCCACAAATGATTTTTTAAAAATTATTTGAGACCTCTCTCCTTTCTTGGCATCAATCCCAAGCCCTCCCACACCTCTTTGCTTTATCCCAACACCTTCTACATTTTTCTACACCCTAGATCTAGCTTTCAAACCCTAGATGGTGCGCCCTAGCCTTGAGATCTACTCATTTGCTTGGTGGTGGACACTTGGCATAGATCCAAGAGAGGTAGGTTTTTCTCTCCAAGTATAAATAGATCTCATTTCTCACTCCCAACTCACCATATCTTGAGCTATTGTTATGCTACTTGATTTCCAACTCTCTCTCTATTAATTCATTTCATTTCACTTCCATTCTATGCTCTAGGGTTTTGGAGTATTTTCTCTCCAAAACCATTTTTCTTGAGTAAAATCAATAAAGGAGAAACTTTGGAGGACAACTAGAGGATCAAGGCATATGCTTGTTTTTCTTATGCTTGAGAGGTAACTTTGTGATAATTTTTGAGTGGTTGCAACACTAGATCTTAGGTAAAGTGTTATCTAAGTAGATCTACTAATGGTTGTTGGGACCTCATCAAGGGCAGAGACAGGACAGTGATTGGTCGAGCCTTTGCACAAGAGAAGAAGGACATTTTCATCCAGGACGGCTTGGTTGAGCCCAACCCTAGGGGGTTGACCCACTGCAGGTGGAACGTGTCCCTCTGATGACCCAGGACGTCCTCTAGAGCCCTTGACGTCACCTCCAATGTATGGCACCTTGACAGACCATTTTTGCACGTATGGTATAGTTTGGAGGCCCAGAGAGGGCCAACGTTTGTCATTTAGTGCTATGTTTTGCCCTAAAAAGGGCCAACGTCTCCCTCAAAGGGGCTAGACGTCTTGTTCATTGCTCATTTAGGTTTTTTTTTTAGCAGTTTAATGTAAAACAACATGATTTTTAGTTGTTAGCCTTGTCGGCTATTTTAATTACCTAATTTTAATTAAAGGTCATTGGATGATATATATTAAGGATGTCTTCCCTCATTTTGACATAACACAATTCACTCACACTTGTGAGGTCTGATTTTTGCGCCCTTCTTAGGTATATTTTCTTGCTAAGTGAGGCGCACTTGCTATTGGAAGGATATTTTTGGCATTTTGTGGCATTTCTCTCAAGGAAGGTTTACAACTAGGGTTTGCATATGCTTCTCTTCATGATATGTAAGTGATTTTCTTGCAAAACTTCTTAATTGAATGGTTGTAGGTGTAATTTCTTGCATTTKCTTATTAAATYGYTGATTTGAAACCCTAGGTAACAAGCACACAAGTAGGTCCTTGTTATATGTCCCCTTAGAGAGAGATATTTTAGCCATTGAAGAAGAAGGATTGAGCCTAGCCTTTGCTACACTCATCTTGCTTCTTCTTTTAAGCTAGCATTTAATTTTATAGGTTGAAAAAGGGGTGACGTCCTAGGCCTAGGTTATCTACACTTAGGGCCATCAGTTTCTAGGGTTTGAAAGCCTTGTCTTTACAACACTTTCTCTCACCTCATCCTTTAGTAAAATTAATCATTGATGCTAGCCGTTTTCCCAAGTTGACCTAAGGAAGGAGGAAAGAGCACGAGGCCTTGCTTAAGAAACACCGGAGTGAGCCTCTTTCCCCTAGGGTTTTGAATCTAGGGCCCTGCTTTTGCAGCACTTTAGAACCCTTCCCTCCAGTCTTTAAGTCATCATCCTTTCAAAAACTTGTGCCCTCTTCTTGTTTGACTCCATATACCCTAAGGCATTGATATCTAACCTCCAACGTTGAAGTCTTAGTGTACAAAACCACTCTCAAAACTATAAATTTTGAAACCCTAACTAACAAACTAACTTAATTAGGGATGACGTCAGACTTGGTTATCTCATCTTGCGCAACAAAAGTTGAATATAAGCAATTGAATGATGATTTGAAGCATTTATTGAGCAAATTGTTGATTGGATACATTGCTAGCTTAGTCATCTTGATAGATATTGATGAATTGATGCTCTTTCATAGCTAATTGACAAAATGTTGACTTCATTTGTATCTATTGCTTTACATTGCTTATTAAATGATAGAAAATAGTTATTGAATTACTAACCCTTTGATTTATAGCCTGCATATATATATTGTATTGTTGTTGTCTTGTTCCGGGCAGGTGTTTTCAATTGGGCATACACTTCATTATTGGCTGTTTAGCCAGGCTGTCTGATCTAGGTGGTAACCTGTGAGGAGGAAACTTTAACCTTGCTTCATACCTTAGCCTCTTCAAGACCCCAGGTTGCCGGGGACGTCTCCCCTGGGCTAACCTCCCTAAACAGAAAGAACCTCCCCATTGAGATGACATTGGGTGGGGAAGGTTCATGTTACGTCAGTTTGATCTCTATCCTTTAGCCTTTGACCTAAACTACAAACTGCGCGATAACAGGAACCACGAGACAGGTGAAAAGACCAAAGCCATTCTCCAGTTACACGGCTTTGATGTGCAATCTACTTGATGAAGAACCTACATGCTTTGAAGAGGCCATTCAAAAGAAGGAA
>JZKD02S1827981.1:205695-249051 GCA_000966675.3 Picea glauca | reverse complement strand
AAGCTATTTAACCTTTCCTACAAACCGTGCGATAACAAGGCCCAAAGGGTAAAAGTAGCTTGCAAGATTTAAAAGCCAAAATGAAACCTTTGAGATGCTTCGCCCATGGATTCCCGAGAAAGCAGTAAAAGGCTTCTCAGTAAGAAAAGGGAACCCATAAGATAAATAAACACTCAAGGTATTAGCTTGTGGATAGGAGGTTTCATCTTGAGCCGACCTATGAGGACCTTGGGCATGTAGCGGTATGACACTACCATCTATTTGGTCACCAAACCAAGGTAGTGGCTCTTGGTGGAATAGCCAAGAGAAAGGGGGTCTCATCACGAGCCAGAATTCTCATCTTCGTGAAATGCTTGTGGGTAACGCTGTCACCTCTAGTCGCCAAGCCAGGACAGTGTCCCTCATCTCTTCCCTTAAAGCACAAAATAAAAAGCAATAAGAATAAGAATAAAAGGCATTGAATGGGTTAGGAAACAATGGCATCCATGATAAGGTACAACTCGCCCTCTACAAAGGCACCCACAGGTAACACCTACATTTCCCTGTTATCACTGCACCCTATGCCCAAACACTTCCCATGTCAACTCACACACATTTACATGACCTAGATTGGCTCTCACCTAGGAAACACCCAGAACTTAAAGAGGATTAGATCAATAGGACATCCTGAGACCCTCTCCAAACCTGACTTGTTAAGTTGCATGTCTTTGAGCATTTTTCTGGGTAAAGGGGGGTTTGATGCACATGTTTGGGTAATTTGATTATTAGATGTGATTGACATTGCTATGATCCTTGTGACTTATGAACCCCTGGAGGGCGTACTTGTTGTTGTTGTAGGACTTTTCCCGGTGGAAAGGTACATATGGGGGAATGATTAGCTCGGACCTCCATGGGGCTGAAAGCCCACATATGGCTATTGTAACCCCAACCAGGGGTAGAGAGACACCAGAGGTTTGCACCAAGAAGAAAGAAGGACGTTGCCCCCAAGACACTGTGGCAGGCCTAGACCTAGGGGGGTCTTGCCTTTCCACCAGGACGTTGACCCTTGAGAGCCCATGACGTCATCATTTTGACCCTAGATGTCATCTAGTCAGGGTTCGCATTTATGAGGGTGGTTGTGTGCTAGTTGGCACGTGTGGAAGCATTCAGAGCCTTTGGAAACCAAAGGTTCTACATTTTGAGGCCTAGCGGTCCACCCTAGGGGCCTAACGTCACCCTAGAAGGGCATGACGTCACCCTTGGAGATAAAATTAGGGTTCAATTAATGTCATTTATGTAAAACCTAGATTTTAAATGTAATTTGGCCATGTCAGCCTTTTTATAACCTAATTTTAATTAAAGGTCATTGATATTGTACAAATAGAGAGAGAAAATTCTCATTTTTTCATAATTAACTCATCACACAAGTGTGTGGTCTGAAATTCGGCTCTCTTTAAGGGTTATTGGCTGAACTAATTAGTTCGCAACTTCTTGGAGAGGCTTATCTTGGTGTATTTTGGCTACTTTTTCATGGTGGAAGATCTTCAACTAGGGTTTGGCTTGATTATTCTTTGTGAAGTAAGTAAAAAATATGCAATTTGTTTATGTTAATGAATGCTTGTGGTAAATTTTATTTGGTTCATGTTAAAGATTATGAAATTGCTTGCTTAAAACCCTAGGAGAGAAACATAAGTTATTATCTTTTTCTCTATAGTTTTCCACTTGTTTAAAGTTTCTCAAAGTGCACCTTGTTAGAAGTAGCTACTAGAGACCTAAAATGCTAGCACTCTAGTAGCCCTACTCTTATTGCCTATTGCATATATTATTTCCAATTGTCTAAGGAAAGAAAATTCACTAGGGCCTAAGTTTGCTTACTTTCTAACCAATTTTTTTTTTAGGACTTGGATGCTTGAGGCCTTGGATTACCAACACCTCCTCTATCCATTCCATCTGCTTTGACTAAGTACTATCATTGCTATTTTGTTTCAATATTTGTTTCTGCTATTGTTGACTCCATACACCCTAAAAGGCACTAGTCCACTCACTACAGTGATTGATTGATCAAACAACTCTCAAACTATCTTCCTTGAAACTTTTACTGACTTCTACTAACCTTAGACTAGACTAATCCATTGACTAACTTGCTGTTGTTGCAAAATATTGCTACAGCCATCTAACAGCAGCAAATTCAGCTCAAAAGTAACATTAAAAGTTATATTAAACATTGTCAATTTTTCTTCTGACGAGTTGTTATCACTCTGTCAACTTAGAGCTATATTTTCTTGTCATTGTCAGGCATTCTTAAGGCATAATTGTTGTGGCTGTTACAAAATATTCATTGTTGTTATAAATAATTACCTTGCTGCAGTTTTATATCAGCTTACTTGTTTTTCATAGGTTTATGGTCTTATGAAGCACTAACATCATATGGTACTTGGAAATTACACTTTTTTCCATTTGTTGTTGTGTTATGGGCAGGTACACCTTATTTACCCTTTGCTTCATCTCTATAAGACACAAAGAACCTCTGAATTGAGTGACCTGTGAGAGGGGTGGGACTTTCTTATATCTTTTACCTTAGCCTTCTCAAACCCTCAAGTCATTGGGGACGTCTCCCTTGAGGTATTGTGATATACTCCTAACTAGAAATGGGTTTCCTATTAAGATGACAGTGATAGGTCACTACATGTTACGCCAATCTGGCATCCACTTGCTTTTGGCTTTGGGCTTTGGGAAAGTACAGATTGTGCGATAACAGTCACAATTAGCAGCAGTATATAATGATATGAATCAGCAATGAAATGATAAGAAGAGCTGCTAAACAAGTCACTAAAATTCCAAGAAAATATGCAAGAGACTAACTAGTAATTATTAGTGTAACTCAAGTATGATAGCACAAGACTTTAGCAACAATTAAAGGTTGTTAGATACAAGTATTGAAGAGGTATTATTGCAGCCTTATGGTTGTATAAAACAAGTGCTACAAAAGAAAAATCCAACAACCTAAAATCGTAAGTAAACCACCCAAAAGAAGTACAACAACTAGTAGATTAATTTGGTAGCTTTCTAGCAAATTTTGACAGCTGGAAAATGAGTAATTTTGAAAGTTATGAAGTGTTTTACTGCAGACCTAATGGCTGTAGTATAAATTTGTTATAGCAGCAATAAATCTTTGGAGAATCAAGATGCCCTAGTGGCCTCAGCAAGCCTCAAACATATAGAAAAGATTCCAATTTAAAAAATTTCAATATCTCGTGATTTTACGTATTCCAATGCAATGATTTTATTTCTCCAATGCAAGAGGTTAGTGTTTTTAACTATTGGGTTATGGAGTCTTTTAAATTAAAGAGCTAGTTGTGCAAATTCCTTGGGGGTGTAAGCCCTTTTACCCCCCAAGGCAAGCAAGACTAGCTCAGAAAAGACCTAGGAGGGTGTAAACCCTTTTACTTATCCTAATATTCCTTTTTGCAACAAATTATTCCAAGACAATTATTATGGGCTTAGTGGGGTTGTATGACCTTATACTCCCCAAAAGCTTAACAAATTAACCTTGCAACCAAGAAAAGAAGTGATAACAAGAGAGATTCCTTACCTAGTCCAAGCATTAACAAGATATGCTCCTTTTAACCAAGAAAATTCCACCATAAAAGCAAGAAATAGCCTCCAAGAAAGATAGTGCCTTACTTCATCCAATAGCCAAGACAAATCATTAAAAGAGATAGTAGCAAAGAGAGATAGGTAAAATTTCCCAAATAGGGCGCAAATTTCAGCCAATGAGTCTTTCAACAAGTGATAATGCTATGATATAATAAAACGAGGTTGATCTCTATTTATATCAAACCTCCTAAACATAATTTGTCCACATACAAAGTGTAAACCACAAAATAGGGAGGCCAACCTCCCTTATTTTTCCCCTTTAGACTTTTAAAAGTTAATTTGCACATAAAAAAACCTAAAAATGAGATGACATTGCCCTTCTAGGGCAACGTTTTGGCACTAGAAACAGGACGTTGATCTTGGAGATGAATCGTTGGGCCTCCAAAGGCCTTCTTCCCAAGCGCTAGGGCCTTCTCCATCAAAGTGAAGCTCCTCCTCTCCCACAAATGCCAAGTGTCAATCTCCACCACCAAACCCTAGCCCTAGGGTGATGTCAATCCCTCCAAGTGTGATATTTTGGCCTTAAGGGGCAAAACATTTGTCTAGTAAAGGGCTTGGATAGATCCTCCAAGGTGTCTCTCAAGCCTCCAAAGGCTATCATCATCATCATCATGAAATATAGCTTGCATATATCAGTTTGTTGTTGCTTTGTTCCAGGCAGGTGTACTTCTTTGGGGTTTTACTTCATTATTGGTTGTTTAACTGGGATTATCTGTTTGGTGGTGACTTGTGAGGGGGAAAACTTGTCCTTGTCTTATTATCCTTTTGCCTCCTCAAAACCCCAGGTAATCGGGGACGTCTCCCCTGGGCCTCACCTCCCTAAAAAGAAAGAACCATACCATCGTGGTGACATTGGGTGGGATAGGTTCCTGTTACGCCAGTTTTCCCTTCTATCTTATAGTTTTTTATCCTAACTACAAACTGTGCGATAACAGGCCTAACCCTTGTTACTTTCTAGCAATTATCTCTTGGAGATGGATTTTTTGAGGCCTTGGGATACCAACACCTTTCTTATCCTCTCCATCCCTTTGACATATCATTATCACTGTTATTTATCCTCTAAGATTTGTTGCTGCCAATAGTGACTCCATTTACCCTAGAAAGGCACTAATCTACCACTTGCAAGTGTTAATTGATCAAACAAACACTCACACTTTTATCCTTGAAGCTTTTACTAACATTTGCTATCCCTAAACTAGACTAACTCCCAAGTTAACTTGTTGTAGAAAAACATTGCTACAGCCATACAAACATACATTGATTGGATACATTTCCCTACATAACTTGCACTTAACTCATTCAAAACTCAATTGTGATAATTGCTAATCAATCTGCTAGGTAAGTGCTAACTTTGTATGGTGTTTTCTTGCACTTTTGACCATTAGAATTTGCTGTTGTTGCAAAAGATTGCTACAGCCATCTAACTGCAGCAAATTCTCTACAAAAGTGATATTAAAAGCTAGCTAAACATTTCCAACTTTGCCTGTGACAATTTATTATCAATTTGCTTAGTCAAAGTTATTTTTTCTTGTCTTTTTCAAGCAATTTCAAAGCATAATTCTTGTGGCTATTATAACATATTAATTGTTGTTATAAACTGTTGGATTGTTGCAAATTCATATCAGCTAGCTTAATTTTTGAAGGTTTATTGTCTTATGAAGCACTAACAATCATTTTGGTACTTGGAAAGTGCCCCTTTTTTCCTTGTTGCCTTGTTCTGGGAAGGTACACACTATTATCTATTTGCTTCATTTTTACAAGACATAAAGAAACCTTGATTAGAGTGATCTGTGAGGGGAGGGATTTTCTTGTGATTACTTGCCTTAGCCTTCTCAACCCCCCCAGTTCATCGGGTACGTCTCCCCTGGGGTAGTCTTGGCATACTCCTAAATAGAAAGGGATCTCCTATTAAGGTGACAATGATAGGTTAGTCCTAGTTACGCCAATTTTGTATCTACTTGCCTTGGGCTTTTGGGCAAGTACAAATTGTGCGATAACAAGCCCCTCTCTAAGTCATGTGGAGAAGATGATATGGATGAGGGCAAGACTTTTGGGCATGGGGTTCGCGACATACAAGGGATCGCAATGTCTCATTGATGCGTGTCTTTGTACTATGTAGAGGGTGTGTTGCACCTTTGTTTTGAATGCATCATTTTTCCAAGCCCATTTATTGCCATTAATTAATTAAGGTCCAAACACTAGGTACTCCCTATGGGTTAATCGATTAGCTTGGGGGGAAGTACCATAGAGTCACTTGAAACTAGAGGTACACAGAGTGCCATATGCATGGAAAGAATGGGACACTGCATGCATATACACACCTCAACAAGTGGGACATTTAAAATATGAAGTTGCTTTTGCAGGTCTTTGACTTTTTAAGAGAAGCATTTCATCGTTCTCAAGACCTCTTTGGGAAAGCATTTGGAAGGTTCATAATACGGCTTTTATCTTTTGCCAACAACATTCCCTCTAAGCTTTCATCACCTCCTTCCCATGGAATGAAGGGCAATCCCTTCTTGGGTTAGTACACCCGAAAATCCCAAAAGATAAGGACATGAGGGGATGAAGTGTGAAGTGGTAAGTATGGTCGAGAATGGTACGATGACCTGTCAAGGGGACCTCCCAGTAGAAAACCTATCCCTCAGGATGACCACTTACCAAGGTGAAACAGGGCAAAGAGCATAATTTCCAAGCAGACGTTACATAATCAAAAGCAGTTTTAAATGCAATAAACTCAAATGCCTCAAATATTGAAATGACACTCACCATGATACTTGGATTCTACCTCATGGAGGAAGACCCAATGTCTTCCGAAAGCAATCTGATGTGATGGATACCCTCATGATGAGCCTAAGATCTGTGGTGGTGAGGCGAGCCTCTATCTATGCAAGTGGACTTAGTCTACCATATGTCTCTCAGTACTCCATGTCTGCAACCTGAGGGCCTCGAGACATCATCTCCTTAGTTATCCCTAGGAAATGGGGATAACATTTAGCTCCTACTTTGGGACATGTACTTGTCGTAGAGTGCATGAGAATGCCAACATCTCCTGGTCTGACATGTGCCTACACTGAAACATACAAACGTAAAATCCAAGGTTGTTCTATCACCCTTCGTCCATATACATCAAAATCAAATCTCAAAATAGCAACTAATCTAGAAAAGAAAATTTTGCATTTTTTCAAGAATTTCTAAACTAAATAGGTAATATGATGAAAGCAATATGCAAGTACAACAAAATGAAAAATGAGATATAGCTAAACTACTATGAGCAATCAAAATGCAAATGCAAGAAAGCAAAATGACCTACCTACTTGCCTGGGGCCAGGGCCCTGAAAATTCTCTTACTAAAAAGTTGATTCTTTCCTTAGATCTAGCTTAAGATGAAGACTTGAAACTTGAATCTAGATCTAAATTTGCATGCATGCATAAGTAAAGAAGCTAAATCTAATGTTTCAAATAAAATTCAGATCTAACTAATGCATGCCATTTAAAGTAACCAAATAAGATGAGATTTTGTGAAAGAGAGAAACTGTAAGCTTGATCTTGGAACTTCTTGGGCAATGGGATCTTTCTTTCGTGACAAGCTGAGGGACTACATTCTTGAAATCCTTAAAGCTTGTGGAAGGTACAAACAAGTCCAACCACTTTTTCAAGGATGAGGACTTGTAAAGCTTAGAAACACTTGCACAAAACCATTAAATATTGATGCTTCTTACACATGAAATCCTAAAATACAAAAGATCCTAAAATACAAACTAGTTCAAAGGATCTTTCCTACCGGGTGATAACACACCTTCAAAGGCCAACAATAACAAATAGAATGCAAACAAAATAAGAAAAGGTTACCTCATATATGAATTGCTAAACATCAAACATCCACACAAAGAATGCTAGCCACCATATCACCTCCAAAGTCTTTTATTCCAATAACAATGAAAATATTACATCAATAGTACATCAAGTGAAGACCATGCTCCCATTAACCCAACAATGGAGGAGATGACTTGCTTATATAGCAATTTGGGTGACGATCCCAAAGCAAATTTGTATGACAAGTGGAAGAGGTCACACTTCTTGATGAGGGCAAGTGGCAATGTGAGGGAGATTTGGCTTGACACCTCTCCAAGTGAAGGAATCGACTTGCCATGTGTGAGAGAGGTGGGTAGAAGGAGAAATAGCCACATGTGAATAGTAGGAGGAGAGGGCGAGTCATCCCTCTTGTGATTGACACCCCTCCTCTAAAATGTGCCATGTATACAAGGGAGGGGCGAGTCCCAACTTTGGGATCTCTTCCCTTGGACACCTCAACACCTAACTCGTCTTCTCTCTTGAGTTAGCTCGCCACCTTTCCTTTGACTCAACACATGAGAGAAACATATCCCCTGTTAGAAAAGTGGGTGTGCTCGTTTAACCATAGACAATATAACAATATTGTCACCCAACCATATGCATGAATGCCACCCCCGAGCACCTTGACCTTGATAGAGAGAAGAATTCCAGTAGCAAATAAATAGCCAACCAAGGCTAATGCACCAAGCAAAGATAACCAAGACTGATCAGAAAGTCCAACCCAGAAAGACCGAAATTACAGGATGCAGTAACTGCAGCTGCAGTTGCTCCCTAGACTTGCGCACTACTGGATTTCTGTAGTTTCGACTTGTGTGTGCCAAATGAGCTCTGGCGCCTTATATTTATACTGCTCTCTCCAGGCTATCTGGGCCGACTTCTCTTTATGGAGGCTAAAGACCCAATATAAAATACTCTTTAGCCGACTTTACTTCTAGGGTTATGTCCAAGTCTTTTAGGGTTCTTCTTGCTTCCAAGAATATTCTAATCTCATCAAAGGTCACAAGTGGAGGTTAATACCTCCCGCAGCTACCATAATATCAACACTCCCTCCTAGATAGGAAGGTATAAAAAAGGAAATCGTCTTGAGCACAAACAGACCATTCAATCGGTAGCATCATCATAGCCACACAGACTATCTCATGATCAAATCACGAGCATCGTCATCATTATCCAACTGGATAATCTCCATGACAATCAGTACAATGTCATCTAATAGAACACAACTGTGTCTATCCATAGTAGTACATAACTACTATCCAATGGTACACAACCATACCAAGTAGCACATGGCTACTAACCAGTGACACATAGTCACAATCAGTTGAACACATCCACCACAGTAGTATACAACTACTGTCCAGAGACATACAGTCTCTACAACAGTCATATCACCTGATATCAACCTGCATAAACAATATTATGATACAAGTTGAGTCATCTAGGCCATTCTTCTACTCACATCTGTGAGATCTAGAAGAGCATCTGCCCTCATACAATAAAAGCATCAACCATGGGCTATCTGGACTATTCTTCCCAAGCATGGAAGAATAATTGTCCTTGATTTCTGAGCCTGGACCATTCACCTAACTGGGCCATTCCTCTGACACTTAAGATAGTGCAACCTGGATAGAATGAGTCTGCCCTAGGGAATGCATGTCCCTGATTACTGAACCTGGACCATTCACCTAACTGGGCCATTCCTCTAGCACTAAACACAGTGCAACCTAGAGAGAATGAGTCTTCCCTAGGGAATGACTGTCCAGACCATTTCCTAAGAAAATGATTGTCCTGCACCAACCTCCAAAATAGACCATTCTTCGAAACTGCTCACAATTGTGAACTTCGAAAGAATCACTACCCGGCGAGGCAGACCATTCTACTTGACCACTACTAAGAGTGAATACCAAGAAGAATGAATGTCCTAAACCATTCCCCCACACTAGCCACAAGAGGAACCGTTGTCTATGGTACATCAGCAATCTATCGGACCATTTTCATTACGAAAATGGATGTCCGATCTGGACCATTTTCCGAACTGGAAAATGCATGTCCATCAGAAATATCAAGCCACTTTCCGAACTGGAAAGGAACTGCCCTAGGAGGTGCGCCCTAGCTTTGAGATCTATTCATTTGCTTGGTGGTGGACACTTGGCTTAGATCCAAGAGAGGTAAGTTTGCCTCTCCAAGTATAAATAGATCTCATTTCTCTTCCCCAACACACCATATCTTGAGCTATTGTTATGCTACTTGATTTCTCACTCTCTCTCTCTATTCATTCATTTCATTTCACTTCCATTCTATGCTCTAGGGTTTTGGAGTATTTTCTCTCCAAAAATATTTTTCTTGAGTAATATCAATAAAGGAGAAACTTTGGAGGACAACTAGAGGATCAAGGCGTATGCTTGTTTTTCTTATGCTTGAGAGGTAACTTTGTGATAATTTTTGGGTGATTGCAACACTAAATCTTAGGTAAAGTGTTATCTAAGTAGATCTACTAATGCGTGTGCTTATGGATTTATCTATCTTGATGTGTTGAATAGAATAGAAGTGTCATTTTATTTACATACATCAACATATTGTCTATTGTATGCATATCACTTGAAAAGATTTTGCAGGTATTACTTCTAGGGTTTCATTGGGAACTCCTTCAAGGAGAAGGGTCACTTGAAGCTTTCATACACTCCATTTCTCTAACCCTATTACTCTTCATCTATTATTGTTTTTCACACATTCCATTTTCAGCTAGCATATAATTGTTTAAGTAGTCATTTTTAATCAATATAATCTCTTGGTTTCTTGTGGAAAGTTCTTGCCCTAAAAGGCAAGGGTTTTCCTTAATCGTTTTTTGGTTGTGTGTAGCCATATCAACAAGCAAAGTTTGCTGATTTTGCAGGTTTTCAGATCTGATTGAGAGGACATTGGCTGCCCAAAGGAGAAGCACACAACACTAGGAGACCCTCCAAGGGGTTTGGTAGCTATCTCTCAACCCAACTTTTCTTTTTCATCAAATTTTGGCACGTCTTGCTTCCTTTGCTTGCTTGTGGTGACTTGCACCCCTACAGGAGGAAGTGGTACGGCCCTCCTTTTGGTGTAAGCCCCTTGGATAGTGTAGATCTAGCTAGGGTTTCATTCTTTTAACTTTTTTTTTGCTTTCCTTAGCTAGGCCGTGAGGTTTTGGAGGTGAGGGCACCTTCCAAACCTAGGCCGTGGGGTTTTTTTGTTTGATTGGTAGATTAGATTATCTCTCTTCCTTCCCTTTAATGGTTTTCCCTAATTGCTAAAATTCTTTAAAGGAACTTAACCTAACTAAGCAACTAAAATAATAATCACCTACCTAGTTGGCAGAGGAATACCCCAATAGGCAAGGCTAAGTGTTGAATGATATGATGTGATGTGATCTATGGTTAAATGATATATTTCTAATGTTTTAGATCTACATCTTAACCTTAAGCCCATTGGGCAACACACTTAAGTAACCTAACTAGATCTTGCTTAGTTTCATTTCAAGCTTGTTATCTTCCTTTAAGCACATGGTTTAGATCTTAATGCTTAAAATATCTAAAGTGCTTAACAAGTAATTGGTTCATTAGTCTATTTTGCTTATATCGATTGAAATCCATTTGCTTGGGCTTGAAATGTGTTGAATGGTTAAGTAGACAAACACACTAAATTTTCTTTCTATCTCTTGAAGGCAAGTTGTTCTTGCCCTAATGTTCTTATTTCATAGCAAGCTCTTATTGTGCATGTGATAGTCTTTACTTTTCAGCCATCTTATTTGATTTTCATGTGTTCATGAACTCAATTGCTTAAGCTCAAGACAACACACTAAAAGCTAATTTAAGTTTCGGCCATATCAATAAATTGCACCTAAAAAATGCCTTAAAATGTTCTAAACACTCTAATAATCACCTAAAAGTCTTCCTAATCAACTTATATATTTAATAGACTATTTAGGGTACCTTAGACCACCATCTTCACCATCTAAACGAGGCTTGAGGAAAACAACAGAGGGTAGTGGTAGGGGACTGCCCCGTGGCGCACCAGGTGTGTGTCCTCTCCAGGAAGTACTCTTGTTTTGGGCTGACTGGTTCTGCTAGGGTTGGCCTCATTGTCATACTATCTTGAGTGTCCAACAATTATTTGGCAATAGGAGGAGGAGGCTTTGGTGAAAGCTAATTAAAATTTGATAAATCTTAAGAAAGCCTAATAATTAAACCCTAGACCAAACCTAATAAACTACTTGGGGGTTTAATAATTAAGAGTGTGGATCATCTTTGATAATCTTAACAACATTTGTGCTAAGTCTTCTAAATCTTCTTAAGTTGTTGATCTTGCTCATGATGATAATGACGTGTTGATGATGATCTCATAAATGTGGTGATGTGATATAATGCTTTAGTCTTTTGATATCCTGCACACATAAGAAGTAAAACGTGGTTAGCTTGTTTTGTATCATTTGTATCCTAGTATTCTTTGATTGTAAGCAGTTTTACATGTATTCTTTAATTGGATTTATTTGTAAATTTGTAAGTAATTTCTAATCTATTGTAACGAACAACACTTTAACATAGTTGACCCCTTGCCCAATTTCTAGGCACTAGTCTTAGTTGACCTAGGGAAAAGGCTTACCTCACATGTTAACCCTTGCATATTGCATTGTTTCCTTAGCATCTTAGGTTTAGAATCCCCCCTAACCTTAACAAATTAAAATTAACTCCTAGAACCTAACTCTAACACATCTAGTAACTAAGGTCTACCCCCTTTGGCTTCCCTAGGAGTAAGCCTAGACATAAGAGGTTCCGGTCAAAGTGACATTGTGGGCTGTGAACCTAGGCATTGTGCCTCCAAGGACACACTAAGTGAGCCAGACTTAGTTCACGCTTGCAAGTGTGTATAAGGACAGCAAAAGTGCTTACACCCTCCTAATTTTCTCCTTGCTAGGTTTGCTTGCCTTAGGGAGTAAAGTGCATACACCCCTAAAGAAGTAGCATAATTAGCTCATTCATTAAAAGACTCCATAACCCAATAATTTGATACACTAATCTCTTGCATTGGAGAAATAAAATCATTGCATTGGTATATGTGAAACTACGAGATATTGAAATTGTCTTAGTTGGAATCTTTTCTATGTACTTTAAGCTTGCTAAGGCCCATAGGGCGTCTTGATTGACTAAGGATATCTTACTGCTGTCATAACATCAAAGCTACAACCATTAGGGTTGCAGCAAGTTGCTCTCAAACATTTACTTTTTCTCTATTTTCAACCGTCAGAATTTGCTAGAAAACTGCCATAATAATCTACATGTCATTTAGCATCTTTTGGGTGGTTTATTTGTAACTTTTGATGGTTGGAATTTTCTGTTGTAACAATTTTTTTCTACAGTCATAAGGCTGTTATAATATCCTTGCAATACATTTTTAAACAGCCCTGTATTTGTTGCTAAAGTCTTGCTCTATCTGACTTGAGTTATACTAGTCATTGCTAGTTTATCTCTTGCATCTTTAACTAGACTTTTAGTGACTTATTTAGCAGCTTTGATTGTCGTTTACTTGCTGAATTATATCATTGTTAACTGCTGCTACATAGGACAGTAAGCTCCACTTGCTTTTCCATTGGATATATTGGCTTGTATACTTTTCTTTCCTTGTGTCTTTGGCAGGTACAACAGTCTTTTGCAGGTGCACTACTTTTTGGCAACCTTCCTTCATCTACAAGACTTCATCCCAAGCTTTCCATCTCTCCACAACTTGACCTATAGGGGTTTCACTTTCATAAATTCACTTTCCATCTCATTTCCCCTAGCGTCACCCAGGATTCCCCCTTTGTATTGGATTTCTCCTTCACTAAATCGAGGGGAGGGTTTATCTAAGGTGACAATGGGTAGACTCTCGCACAGTTATCGCCATCTCGTGGTTGGGTTGAGCTTTTCCCAACCTACAGTTTGTGCGATAACAATGACCAAATTGGCCGGCTAGACTTCTGAACTCTAATTTTGTACACATCCATGTTCAATCTTTGGCGGCTCAACTGCAAGTCCATCCTAGTGCAACTTGGTGGGTAACAAGGGGAATGCATTTGCGGTGTCTCCTTTACTTTCCATTGCATATGGTACTCAATGTGTTCCTAACTCCAAGTGGCATCGCGATGCTCTTTGTTTTCCATTGCACATAGCACTCAATGTTCGGACAATAATAAATCAAATGGAAAGGAATTGGAAAAATGTTGCATTGCAAACGAAGGACGCAACACACCCATTACTTTCCATTGCAAATGGCACTCAAGAACCCCATGCCCAAAGGTCTTGCCCCAATCCACATCATACTCGTCACATGACCTAGATAGGGTCCTCTTGGGAAACATTTCTTGACTTGAGGATTGGCTTACCCAATAGGGCACCATGACATAGTGAGTTTCTGAGCTATTTTAACATGGTATCAGAGCAGGTGCTCTGAAGTTCAATGGACAGTTTAGCACTTGGGACAGCAAGTGATTTGCTGGGGATTTTTCTTGGAAGAAGGGGAAAGAAGGTTCTTTTTCATGTGTACAAAGATGACTTCCAATATTAGGTTTGAAGATAGGTTGGAGGGGATCTCCAACTACCTGCAGTGGAAGGTGAGAACCAAAAGTGTTTTCAAGGAGAACAACTTGTGGTTGTTTGCGAACACTGTCGTGATAGTACCTGCGTCAGATCCCATAGCTCTGGATGTTCATGAAGTGAAGAAAGATAAGGCTCAAAGAATCATTTTGGACGGAGTCAAAGACTGCTTTATTCCACATTTGGCCGAGAAAAAAACAACTAAGGACATGTGGGATGCACTGAAGGGTTTGTATGAGGCAAATAACGACAACCGAAAAATGGCTCTCCAAGACAAGCTCCATAGTACTAGGATGGCCAAAGGAGAGAGTGTGGCCTCCTACCTCACCCGGGTTTCTCAGGTGAAGGACGAGATGGCGGCTGTCGGAGAAGTTATTCCAAACTCAGATTGGTGCGTATAGCCCTCAAAGGCTTCACCAAGGAGTGGGAGGTTTTCGTGAAGTGCATGGTGGGGAGAGAGAAGCTCCCTGACTGGAGCAGATTGTGGGATGACTTTACACAGGAGGAGATCTTGGAAGGGTCTCAGGAGAAGGTAGTGGATGGTGTAGACAAGAAGAACGTTGCTCTTGTGGGAAAGAGTAATGAGAAGAAGAAAGACATGAGCAAAGTGGGATGCTTTGCATGTCACAATACTGGCCACTACGTTAATCAATGTCTGAACATGAAGAAGAAGAAGAAGAAGGAACCAGAGGTGTCAGCATCAGCATGACTGGTCCTGTGGGCGGTGGTTGTCTAGTGTTCGAGGACATTGAAGTGTGGTTCGTGGATAGTGGAGCTTCTCGGCATATGACGGGAATGAGGTCAGTGTTCCTTACTTTTTCAGAATGAGACTCAAACTGCGTTGTTGACAATGGGGTCGGCTCATAGCTTGCAGTGAAGGGGATTGGAAGTGTTAGATTCTAACTAGAGTCAAGAGGTTTTCTGGAGGTTTCGGAGTGTTAAATATTCCAGAGATGACAATTAATTTACTCTCAATGTCAGCTATGGAGGTTGATGGATTTGGAGTTGCATTTTACCGTGGTCGGGTATTGTTATATCTAGAGGGAGCGACTCCAAACACGGCAGTGTTGCTTGGTGTCGGGTATGAAACGTTGTACAAGTTGTTGGGATGAACTATGTTGGGGTCCAGTGGATTTATGGATTCATATTCTGTGTCGGAGAGTGCGCAGGTTGCACGGGAGAGAGAGTTGATACCGGGGACTTAGTCCTCTTCTGGGACTCTCATAGGACTCATGAGGCATGAGTTGACATAGATAGATGCTTAGGAGAATGTGAAGTCTCCTAGGAGCATGTCTTCAATTCATAGATCAGCGGAGGTAGCAGTAGAGGCTTTGGGAGTAGTGGCTTCCTTTTCAGAGGGAGCAGAGGCTTCTAGTACAAAGGGAGAAGCTACGACAGCGAATGCGATGATGGATTTGGAGATGGATTCTGGTGGTGATACCAGAAGTACCTCTCTCACTAAGAGGGAGTGTTAGATAAGGTAGCTCAAAGGTACGTCATGAGGGCAAGATTAGATATTGACCTTCAATCTCATTGGAAGACCAAGAGTTAGGGAAGTTACACTTTGAAATTGAATTAAGGCAGCTCATGAAGGAGAGAGGGGTGCACTTTTTGACGAGAGTTGGAGGGAAGGTGAAGAGGCACACATCCCAAGAGAGTTTCTTTGCTTGGAGAGAAAGAGCTTCAGCAGAGGAAGTTGGGGATTGGCACACACTTCAAGGAAGCTTCAACATTAAAGAGTTTCAGTACCATACAGCAAGTAGGGCCGTACAGTACGGTTTTGAGGAGGCCGTACAGAAATTTTTTTCTGGCATTGCAGCTACAGCTTGCACAGAAATCAATGCTGAGCTTAGGCACGAATTTCTGGGTATTATCTCTGCTGCTCACAAATCCGTACAGAGGTACTTTTCTGCACCTCTTCTGGGCACAGAAATCGAGGTTTATTTCTTCTGTTTGTGACTGTACAGTCCGTACAGTTTCTATTGGAAGACAAGTTTTGATTTCAGACTGTCTTACTCAGGAAATAAGTGAAATTTTTTGCTTAGATATAGTGAAATTACAGTTTATTAATGCTGAACATTTATTGCTGTTGTACTCAGAATTTTCCCTAAAGCTGAATAAAAAAACTTTCTTCTTAAATTTGTCATCTTTCCTGTGTTTTCATCAAGGGGCATTGCCCAGAAAATTATGTGCCAAATGTGAAAAATTAGTCTATTGTTTATGAATAATTCTGCTGCTGATTTAGTTCCAAATCTATATCATTTAGTGTTTCTTCTCATTATGTACAGTTCAGTATTGAGTTTTTAGGCTATACTGTTGAAACTTAATAGAAGATTAAAATCTGTGTATGATATAGTGAGTTTCTAATCTATTTTAAAAAATTTGATCTATGTAAAATAAATGAAAAGAAAGATAGAAAATTGAAATCTGTGTGCATGATATAGTGAGTTTCTAAGCTATTTTAAAAAATTTGATCTATGTAAAATAAATGAAAAGAAAGATAGACAACGGCACTTTATAAATGGTGTTAAATTTGAATTAAACAAAAATAAAGGAAATTTGACAAAATAAATATACCTGGGAAATTAATTGTCCACCAAAAACACTACCATACATTGGGGTACCTGGCAAAGTTATTCCGCGGAATTTGTCAACCTTCACAGAAAACAAAAAGAGATGAATCAGTACAGACTATATATTGCCATCGATTATCATTCTATTGATATTTTCGTAGTTAGGAATGCTTTAATTTCAAGGGTTTATTCCATTGGACAAGATATTGAATTGTGAAGCTCATTGTTTGCAGCAACTGGGTCCTTCTATCAAGTGCTCAAGTATCCTACTACACGGATTACAAAGACTCTAACTTGGATGCACTTCACTCTTAGCTCCCAAGGGCCTTGTTAATATTATTGTGATCCATATGCCATATGCAAGGGTTTGAATTGAAATGTTGAAAATAGCAGAGGTAGGTAGACGTTTGTTATGGAGTCTGAAAGAAGTTGTGCTAATAAAGTTTTCAACTATAAAGTGTCTGATAAGGTCTCCCAATCATTATATCACAGTCAACTGTATTAACAGAATTAATGAAAAGGCAATGGTAAAATGTGAGCTCCATTTAGTGTGCCCTAGCAAGTTAGCAAAATATTGTGTTTGTGGGCGCCAAACGTCTGCCTGTAACGGAGCCCTGTATTCATCCGCTCTGTTTGTGAATAAATTCATCTAAATCTGTGCAGAGCGAATGCGTTTGTGCCCTAAATAGGGCTACGATAGCATTAGTGTCATGTGGCATATTCCTCAAAAGTCTGTCGACCAAAGGTTGTCTTTGGCTTCTCAAGTTCTGTAAATGATTTACTTGATGTTTTCATCATCCACTACATAGCAAGTTCGTGTTCACAAACCGGTTGATGATGGGTCTACATGCCATTTTTTTCTCTTTCTTATAATGCTCGCTTCGAATGTGTTGACTTGCGCATCCTGAAACCATTCTTACTTATCTACGCAATGCAGGTCTGCCGAAAACAAATTGATTTGTTCTGCTATCGAGTTGCCTACCGTTGTGTACTATTCTTCATTTACTATTGCAGCCATGCATGTATGTTGTTTGGATGTTTTCTTTACTCTTAACGAAATTAAAGTTTTCAAACGCTTCCAAATTTGAATGCATTATTTTCTCTCTCCTACTTCACCCCTTCGGACTTTTATTTAATATGTAGTATGGATAATGTTACATTACTGGCCACGAAAAAAATTAACTGAAAAATAAATAAGTCACTAGATTTCATGGAATCTATTAAGCAAGAGGTTTAAATTTTTAAGTTGTAATTTTTTTAATTATTTAATATAAATTTAGATCATTCAAATACATAAAAAAAAATCTAATTTTTTAAGTTGTAATTTTTTTTATCATTTAATATAAAACAATCCTTTTAAATTTGTATCTCAATAGTGATAGAGATGAATAACAAGTATCTAGATATTCATTTTTTTTTATGGAATTAAATAAAAAAAAAATCTACACCTTTTTAGAATGATAATTAACACTCAACCACTAACATTTAATTATAATAAGTGTTTAGTAACTAAGGCCATATTTATTATGTATTAAATTTTAGTATTGGAGTGTTTATGTTTTAATATAGATGAGTATGCTAGAGTAGTGTGGGCTGAAAGTGAAGAAATTTGATAGGGTGGGGATAGAAAGTGAAAGTGAACAAATATTAAAATAATTGGTTACTATAGTGATTGTACCAACTATTGTGAAACCAAGTTTTGATAGTTACGATTGTAGATGATCAACCATCCACATCTATGCCTAATTTGGATAGGGTGAGAGAACATAGATTCTCTTTCAATACTAGCATAATTTTTTTCCATGATAATATGATCTATAAATTGTCATAGATATTCCCTTTATTAGTGAAACAACTCTTAAATACTAATACAAATGCCAAGATGTTATGCCATATGATAGAGTGATTTCTTATGATTAAAATGTAATATTTGACACACACCATTCAAAAATATTAAATGAACTAATAATATAAGAGAAAAGCTACAATTGTAAAAATAGAGCACACTATTATGACAATGAACACAAGATATACCCCAAGAAACTCAATGTGGGAAACCTATGAAACATTACATTCCCCCCTTAGGCCCATGTATCTCATGTCATCACATTAGACACATTAAAACATGGGACATACTAGGGTTGCATGTCTCACAAGTATTGGACATGTGTCTTGTGACAAACCATGTGTCCAACCATGTGGCTTGTGACAAACCATGTGGCTTCTTAGCTAGAAAGTCCATGGTACTTGGGGGTTTTGAGGGTTTTGACTGAATAAACCCTAGAGATCAGCAAGGAGGTGAAAGATTCCTCTCTTCCTGGTCCAAGCTTGGCCAAAGAGGTGAAATATTCCTCCCTCACCATTCTATTCCAGTTTAGTTCTAGTTGGTGCATCTTTGGTGAAGAGAGACGCATATGTTGAGGGTTTTATGTAGAGAGGGTGCATTGTTCAGTCAAGGATAGTTCGATTTGGCTTTTTGGAGGGAGATCTTGAGCAGATCTGATTGGGGTTGCCTTAGGCTCACTAAGGGAGACTTTCTTTGGCACTGTGGGGGGTTTCCAACCTCCATATTTATTTATTTTCATAGCTAGGAGAATTTTATGAAAGAGGTCATATTGGGGGTTTGAGATCCAGTGATTTGTGAGCAGAGTTGTCATCTACAGCCAGGGGATCTTCACATATGAGTTAACTATCATCAGATCTACAAGTTACAACCATTTCATGAGGATTTTACATCATATTTATTGTCCATATTTCAGCAGGGCGTAAGCAATAAGGAAGGCACATTTTTGGGTATGGGAATAATGGATTTTGCATGATATAACATCGCTTTTTGGAAGCCATCATTAGGGGATCGAAAAGGAGGATCATTGACACTATTTCATTGACTTTTGGAGCCATTATAGGCCAATAAAGTGGTTGTTGTATTACTTATATCAGATCTGGAAATTACTATATGTTGGACAGCCAAATGCATATTAAATAAAGCAAGGATTTGAGGTACTATCTTATGGTTTTTAATAGCTATTAGTTTTTTATTTATTTAGACATCAGAAAATACACTTGAATGAATGCTACAGCCATTGCACACAAAGTGTTTGACAAAATGTTTCAATCAGCCAACACATAGAAAACATAACAGCCATCAATCATATATAGCATAGCAGCCCACAATTAGGGAGTTATAAGGAGGTAGAAATTATTTCAAATGTCATGCTAGCACATCAGAAAACCTCATCAAAGTTTGGACAACAAGAAGAAGGCATTTGTTAAGGGAAATAGAACATACCATCAAAGTGTTTCACGAAATTTCTCAACCAGTTAGATCTGATTTTTATATTAGATTTGGTTGGGAACATTACAATGGTATTAGAGCGAAGATCCCTCCCAGCCTGAGGATCTTTGTGAAGGAAAAATGGGTATGGCATAGGAGATTATATATTGTGATATGGAATATCAAGCTCTTAGTGAGACATTCAAAGCTCAGGTAACATTCCAACAGTTTGTATCCATCAAAAATCTTAGGTGGAGCAAAGATGATATTGTAGTATGGACCAAGAAGATTGAAGAAGTTAATTATTGGAGAAGAAAAGCAGAGGAAAATAGAGACAAAAAAGTCAAGAAAGTGGATACATCACCACCAGCTAGTGAATTGAAGGGAGAACAGATTAAGTCTACAACCATTAGGAGCAGGGAAATTTGCTACAGTTCCAAAGAGCCTTGGGAGCCGGATCACAGATGCAGGTGTAAAGGGAGAGTGCATTACATTGAGGTGCACTATGACAGTGATGAGGAGGATGTGTATGAGGATGTGGCCTTAGATGCCTAATTAGAGCAGTCCCATGACTCCTGCGCATCTAATGGACAATTGGAGAGTTAGGATGATAGCGCATGTGCTTTAGTTTCTCGATCCGACAATGTTGAGGATTCAACACCTCACCATAGTAGTGATATTTGTGAGGATACAGTCGTGGCAGCACCTAGGCATGAGGAGGATCAGAGATTGGGTGATCCACCTTTGGTGTTGATATGAGGTCATGCATGGGGGATAATGATCATCCTATGGAATTGAGCGTGACACATTCTTTATCTTCCCAGTCACCTATGCTAGACACGACACATGAGGATATCAATGGCATTCCATATATGGTAAAGGAGCCTTGTGTAGTGATTGAACACAAGGAACATGTGGATTTGCAGGCCCTGGAGGAGAGACATGACTTGGAGACAGACGACTATATACATATCTATCAGTATGGAGAGAGTGAGTCACCTCTTTTGGGGATTCCATTGATAGATCATGTTGTTCCTGAGTTTATACTTTAAGGCTCTAAAGTATACCATCAAGGCATCCAAAAATGGTAGATATAAATAATGGGTAAAAAGAGAAAGTTTAAAGGAAACTGAGATCACGGTTGGTTCCTTAACTGTCTTTGTCTAGCATCCCATTGTTATTGAATGTTAATATCCCTTTCAAATGCAGCCCATGATCTTTCAAGTTCTACACGTGTATTTTTTGTTTGTAAGATGGTATTGAATAGGTTTAATGCAATGCTTATTTCATCTGATAGACCGGGCTCTATGTTGGGCTGTCTGGTAACTGGAACAGTCATGAAAGCTAAGGGTTTCTTTTTTGTAAATCAAGAATATTTTCGAGGGTCGCAAATTTCTGGTTCAAAATTATAAAAATAGAACTTCCAAATTATGAATTAATAGTATAACAGAAATAAAGGCATTTTCTAGTATCTGAGTCAAATTTAAAGGAGACAGTGGACAGAATGAAGAAAAAGAAAACATGTAGTTGTATAATAAAAATGAGGCATCAATTTAAGAAGAATCTCATTTTAAGCTAATACAAGAAAAAGGGATGATAACTTTGCAGAAGCATACAGTTTCAGAGTCCTAAAACGTTCATAGGTCTTATATCCACTGAAAGATGATACAGAGGAAAAACTACAAAGAATAAGCTAATCTGACTAATTTAATTATTATAACAGAAATTACCACATGAAACACTTCAAACGAAAGTATGAAATAAAAATAGAATGATAGAGAAACACATAACTCAGGCTTGATCAGATCTAGAATCTTCAATCTATATTGTATTAATTCAGGTAAAACGAAGTTGTCTCTTTACAATTCCTCCAGAAAATAGCCTTTTCTTAGTCTTGAAAAATTACATTTATACAAAACCACCAATCTCAGGTCGGTTGGTGATTTCCTAATTCTTAGAGACTATCTATTTGTTAAAAAATAGATCCAAAATCGTTTTCATGATCTTCTCCATTTTTCCATTTTCTTGGAAGTAGAGCCCTTCCAAATAATACTTTTACTTTGTTGATGACTCTCCTTCTTTTGATTCGATACATTTAATGCATTTCTCCAAGAACTATGTAAAATTTCTGGGGGGTTATGGAAAGTCTCTTGCCTTGAACAGATAAACCTTTCTCTGAATCTTAGAAAGACGGTCATCAACTCCTTTATCCATAAAATTTATTGACTATAGCTTTAAGTTAGTCTCAACTAAGAACCTATCCATTAGGGTGACATCGATTTTTCTTAGTTGTGAAATTTCCATTTGGATTTCACTCAAATTTTCCCTAAAATTTAATTGATGGCTTACAATATTGATCTATCCCAAAAGTCCTGTACATTGGCCTTTTCCAATATTTAATGACCCTTTGTCTAAAAGATCAAAAACTTCTACACAGTCATCTCTGATTTCTTTGGCTATTCTTTTGATTTCAGTTATGTTGGTTTCCCATAGCTTGAGCATGATGTCGCCTCTGATTTGCTTTGTGGCTGATACTTTCGCAGTTTTGGGTACCTCTTCACCTGTCGAATATATAATTGCCTTTTGGAGATTAATCCTCGCTGCTTTGGCTTATTTTTCCCTCAGGATAATATTATCAAAGGCATTATCTACTCCTTGAAAGTAAATCTGAACAATTTCTATCTTGGAAATCAATTTCTGTTGTTCAATTTCTATTTTTGAATGTACTTCCAGTGACTGGGTCTGGAAAGCTTTTAGATCTATAATATGATCTTCCATTGATATTAGTCTAGCCTGCCACTGTTCTGCATGTTCCTTTTGCTGAGTAATCTGTAGCTGATTTGTCTGTATTTCCTAGCTCATTTCATCCAAACTCGTTTTGAGTGATTGAACTTCTAACCTTTCGACGACCCTTGTCTGCTCCAAGCTTTTACTCATTTCTTCTCTAATGCTCTCCTCAACATTCTTTAATTGCTCTCATAATTGTGCTATGATTTTATCACTCTTCTTTATCCTTGTTATGATTTTTCCCACGGTAAAAAAGTTTGATGTTGCCATGGCTCCCATGGAATTTGCTACCTCTGTAGCGAAATCTTCTTCCTCCAAAAGTTTTCCGTCTATCAAGACTTTATGTTTTTTCACCATATTCCCTTCCTTCTTATGCATCTCCTGTTTTAGGACCTTCCTTTTTCTACTGAAAAAATAATCTGCAAGAGGGATCTCATCTATGGGAATGGAGGTAAGGTCGACAACAAACAGAGCTTATGTCTGTGGGAGTCCAAAAGTAGACTACAAGGGGATTAATGAAGCTGTGGGACTCCCTAACTCTGTAGATCCTTTCCCTCCTACTACCTTAGGCGTATTGACACCAACACCGGATGATGCAAGGGGAGTAGGCTTACCAGACTTAGGAGGTCTCCCTGATTTCTTCTCTGCTTCAGTCTTTTTGTTTTGTGGAGGTTGTTGTTGTCCTTATACACACTTGCAAACGTGAGCTAAGTCCGACTCACTTAGTGTGTCCTTGGAGGCACAATGCCTAGGTTCACAACCCACGCTGTCACTTTAACCGGAACCTTTTCTGTCTAGGCTTACTCCTAGGGAAGCCAAAGGGGATAGACCTTAGTTACTATGTGTGTTAGAGTTAGGTTCTAAGAGTTAATTTTAATTGGTTAAGGTTAGAGGGGATTCTAATCCTAAGATGCTAAGGCAACCATGCAATGTGCAAGGGTTAGCATAAGAAGCAAGCCTTTTCCCTAGGTCAACTAAGACTAGTGCCTAGAAATTGAGCAAGGGGTCAACTATGTTAAAGGGTGGTTTATTACAAAAGATTTACAACTTACAATCTTACAAAAGAAAAACTCAAATAAAGAATATCTTGTACATTTACTTACAAGATTTACAATTAAAAGAATGATATATCACAATTACAATCTAACCAAGTATGTTTAATGTGTGCAGGATAAAGAAGACTCAAGCATCAATCATATCATCATGTACACTAGATCATCAACATATTACTTCATCAACAAGATTATCAAGATTAAGCACAATTACTATGAAGAAATGAGAACAGTCTACACTCTTTGCTATCAAGCCTCCCAAGTATTATTAGATGTGGCCAAGGGTTTAATAGTTAGGCTTTTCTTAAGGATTTTAAGTTTTATTGGCTTTCACCAAAGCCTCCTCCTCCTGTTTCCAAATAACTGTCGGGTGCTCAAGATAGTAAGGCAACGAGGCCCACCCTAGCTTCAACGGTCAGCCCTGACAGTAAGAGTACTTCCCGGAGAGGACACCTACCTGGAGCACCACGGGACAGTCCCCTGCCACTACCCTCCGTTGTTTTCCTCAAACCCGTTTTAGATGGTGGGGATGGTGGTCTAAGGTACCCTAAAATAGTCTATTAAGTATGTATGATAGTTAGGTAGACTTTTAGGTGATTATTAGAGTGTTTTGAGAGTTTTAAAGTACTTTAAATGTGCAAAATAATGAGATGGCCGAAACTGAAAATGCTCAAAAATGTGTTGTTAAAGCTTTAACCATAAAGTATATCAACACATAAGAAGTAAATGAGATAGATAGCTGAAAAAGATAGATAGATTTATCACATGCACATCATATTAGTTGATTAGATACCATAGATCCAATGGCAAGAACAACTTGCCTTATGAGATGAAGAAGAAAATTTAATGTGTTTGCCAAATTAAACCATTCAAGAAAACTCAAGCCCAAGACGTGGCTATTAAGAGATATTAAACAATAAACACAATAACCATTTGTTGATTAAGCATCACAAGAGATATTAAACATGAGATTAAGATATGTGCTTAAGAAGATTTAAGAGCTTGAATAAAAAAAATAAACTAAACAAGAGCAAGATAGATATTAAGTGTGTTTCCCAATGGGCTTAAGGTGTGAGATCTGATCTAAAGCATAAACATAAAGAGCATAAAACCACTTAGATCTACCACATCACATAGCATGAGAAAATGAAGATTTAACACTTATCCTTACCTCTTTGGGGGTTTCTCACCCAACTAGGTAGGTTATTAGTTATCTTGTCTTAGTTTATTAGGGTGTTTTCTTAAATCTTATGATTAGGATCACTTAGAAAAATATGAGATAGCAAGAGGGTGAACCAAAACAACAAACTAAAAGCAAGCTAGATCTACAAGCACTACCCACGTGGGGTTGAGAAGGTGCCCACACCTTCTAAACCTCACAGCCAAGTTAGAAGAAAAAATCAACAAAAACTGAAATGCAAGCTAGATCTACCCATGTCCTAGCATACCCGCAAGCTTGAAGAAGAGGGGAGGCCATACCACTTTCCCTCTTACACCTCAAGCCCAATCTAACAAGCAAACAAGAAGAAAAATGCACTACTTAAGCTAGAAATGAGTAGAGAGGTAATAAATAGCTACCAAATTCCCCCAAGGGGTTGTTGAGTGTTGTATATGTCTTTGTGGGGCAGCCAAGAGCCTCCTATAAGATCTGATGTACATGTTAAAACAGCAAGGTCTTCTTGCTAGGATGGCTACATACAACCAAACAAGTTAAGGAAAACCTTGCCCTTTTGGGACAAGGACTTTCCACAAGACAAGATATAATTTGAAGATATTATTGACCTATCTAAACAATGTATGCTAGCTGAAACGTGGGGTGTATGTATAGCAAATAATAGAGCAAGGCAATAATCAAGATGGCTGAAGTATGTGAAGCCTCAAGAGACCCTTCCCTTCTAGAAGGTCTTTCCAATGAAACCTTGAAAGCTAACCTGCAATCCTCCTTCAAGATCAAGCATATACTAGATAAAATGTTAATGCAATAAACATAAACGACACTTCAATTTAAGTTATGCATCAAGATTCATAGAATAAAAGGGCATACACACCATCTAACCTACCTAGATAACACTTTATCCAAGATCTAATATAGCATGATTCATAAAAGAAAACCAAACAAAGTTACCTCCATATGCATAAGAGAAGCAAGCATACGCATTACCCTTCTTGTTGTCCTCCAAAGCTTCTTGAATTTTATTACCAAAGAAATAGATCTTGGAGAGGAATACTCCAAAACCTAAGAGCTAGAATGAAATGAAAATGTGTGAAAATGACAAGAGAGAGAGAGGAAAATCAAGTAGCATAACAATAGCTCAAGATATGGTGAGTTGGGATTGAGAAATGAGATCTATTTATACTTGGAGAGGAAAACCTACCTCTCTTGGATTTAAGCCAAGTGTCCACCACCAAGCAATAGAGTAGATCTCTAGGCTAGGGCGCACCTCCTAGGGCTTGCACAATAGATCTAGGGTGTAGAAAAATAGAAAAATAAATTAGATAGATCTAATGGCATGTAGGAGGTGTGGGATTTGTGCCATGGAAGGTGAAATGGCTCAAATAATTTTTAAAATAATTATTTGTTGAGTTTCAAGGTGAGGGAGGGGGCACCACTCTTGGAGGACGCCCCTCTTGAGATGAGAAGAGATGAGGGGTTAGGGATAGGTGTGAGGTGTTGGGATCACACAATGGGTAAGGGAAAGGCATGGAATCCGTGCCAAAGAAAGGTGAAGAGTCATCTCACAATAAAAAACGTAACTTTTATTGGAGAGAGGAAAAGGAGGGCGTAACTCTCTTGGAGAGCGCTCCCCTTGGTCAAAAATCAACCCAAATGCATAGATGGGTGATGTGGAGGAAGGGGGATCATCTCTAGTGATGATAACAAGGCTAGATGAAGTGAAAAATAAGGAGAGGGGGCCACACCAAAGTTATAAATAAATTAAAAAGTGAAAAACGTCAATCCCCCTAGGGGGGCGCAACTTTTGAGTGTGGGGGTTGGAAAAGGGGTTAGACAAGGTTGAAAAGGGTTGGGGGGTTAAGGTTATGCTTAGGGGGTCTCTCTCTAACCATCATTTCAACATTTCACATCATCTAACTCACTATTACAATTTTTACATTTTGCCATGTTTAGATTAGAGCAATTAAAATTGATGTTATAGAATGACTGATACTCTAGGTGGACTAACCCATGGTTAAAGTTGTCCGACCGAGCTGAAACTTGGTCCAAGGATGTAGGAGGTGCTATTCCATTTCTTTTGAGCACAAATACTCCTATCAAAAGTCCAAGGATCCAGTTTTTACAATTATTGCTCAAAAATAATTAATTAATTAAATAATTAAACCTCCAAACTTAGGGAAATTTAATTAAAAATTAATTAATTAAAAAAAACTAACCTAGACTCAACAGAATTCCACAAAACTTTCTAAGATGTCTTGCATGGTCATTTATAATGAATTCTCTATATAGTTACCAAAACATAAGCCCACTGCAACGCTGTTCACCACTTTGGAGGACATATGTAAAGTGCGAGGGAAAAACTCAAGGGAAATCATTAAGGCTGGAAGGCCCAATGATAACCTGAGGATAAAAATCCCTCGGTGAAAGGAACTCTCCCAGTGAACTGATGCCAAGTTAATTGACCTAGACATGACTCACACAGACCTATTACATTATTAACCCACGCAGGGGTGCGGAAATTCCAATTACAAAAATAAGCGTTGGGCCAAACACAGCCATGTAGAACCAAAGGTCTTCAACCATACTGCATCTGATGATGCATCTCTCCATGGCACATGAGTTGACCACCAATGCTAAATGGGCGGTCAACATCTGGCTCCACATGGGGACGTGTGTTCGATCTTCTCACTTGGAGACGGAGAGCATACGAGAATCCAGCATCTACAAAACAGAATGCTCACCGTAGTGCACATTGAAAACCAACATTAGAATACATTTATACATGATTAAATCAATGAATGTTATACAACATTTACAAAATGAAATGACTAAAGTACAACATTAATAATCTACAACAAATAAAATCTATGATACCGAAAAAAAAATTCTAAGTACATATTGACATAATGAATCAAATAATACATGATTAAAAATACAAGGAAGGGTTAGAAATACGTTACAACCACCCATGCAATGGGTGAAATTATGCCACAAGTGTATGAAGCATCCTAGTCTAGGATGACTCACAGAAGACCCCTTCCCAAGTTTTATCAACTTGGAACATTTTGTGAGGAAGAGCCAGCCAAGCACCATGCTTCCTTTCAACCAAACACCGGAATATGACAAGCCGTGTAAACTCTGGATACTTTGTTTCTCATGACTGTCAAGGTGGGAGGCCAACCAACACTCATAATGATATGACATTGTCAAACCTAATTTTCCTTCCATTTCCACATAATTCTGCATTAACTCATCCTCTGGTTGAGAGGTTGAAAAAGAACATATCACAGGAACCATTATACTGTTTTCTTCAATATTTTCAAAGTTAGCCTTCAAAAAGATTGGTTCCACGAGAGGAGGGTGGGGACTTGAATCATCTAGATATTCAACATTTTCCAACTCAATTTCTTTTACCTCCTCAAAATAAATGACTGTCTCATCCATGGATTCATCCAGAATCTCCCAATGAATTTTTTCATCCTTTTCATTATCAATCTTAATTTCAAGGGGGTCCGGATATTCAATATATGTTTCTGTAAAATCATCCTCCATGACCTCCAATTGATCTTCCAGGGCCACAAATTGTTCATTCATGGCTTCACATTGTTCATCCCGGGAAAGATGCACGTTCTGAATTATTTCCTTAAATTCCTCAATGGGATGTGATGGAGCATCAACCTCTATATCTGAACTGATTGTTTTAAAAGCTAGAAGATTTTTCTTCTTCCATGTTTCCATAAAATCATCAACCAATTCATCGTAAACTTCACTCTGATCATGCCCAAACCTTTCCAAAAAGGCATGCAACAAGTCGTGTATGGTCTTGAATCTCCCATCAGGCGAATCATGAAACCAATTAAAAGGTAAAAACTCAAGGAAAAAACTCAAGGGAAATCATTAAGGCTGGAAGGCTCAATGATAACCTGAGGATAAAAAACCCTCGGTGAAAGGAACTCTCCCAGTGAACCGATGCCAAGGTAACTAATCTAGACATGACTCATGCAGACCTATTACATTATTAACCCACGCAGGGGTGCAAAAATTCCAATTATAAAAATAAGTGTTGGGCCAAACACAACCCTGTAGAACCAAAGGTCTCCAACCATACTGCATCTGATGATGCATCTCTCCATGGCACATGAGTTGACCACCGGTACTAAATGGGCGGTCAACAGAGGCCTTTCCTTATCCTGTGAGGCCTTTTTTGGATTTCCCTTCTTCTGTGCTTCCTGCTCAAAACCTAGAGTAACACTTTCTTGCTCCTGTGGGAGGGTGAATTCTTCTCCTTGAAGTACTTGGGGCAAATCGCTCTATCTATGCATCTGAAAGTTCTGAAAGCTGGCTTGCAGGTCGGACGACAATTTCTGCACTCGTTCTAATATTTCCTTGTAAGACTTGGTCCCTTTGAGCATGTCATCCCAAGGGGACTCCTCGTGTTCAAATGCTTTCATATTGCAATGTGCCAAGTGTTTGTTCACAAGTTGATAGGGATCATGCCTTTTGTATTCAATATTTAACCGTTTAACTTCTTCTATTGCTTCTGCTTCCACCCTGGAATGTCCCAAATTTAGTAGTGAAAATTTCCCGATGTTCACGGGGAAGATTGGCCAGGATTTCTTTTGAGCTGCCTTTAGCTCTATTCCGATATCGCCTTTTACTATTTGGTATGCTACTTCCCTACACACAAGTTTATCTGGGAGGAATTTTGGAAGTGCGTGAGGGGCAATTGAGCACCCATAAACTCTGATGTAAGAAAAACTTTCTTCCATGAACCAGTCTGTTATTGGCTTGAGGTTATTTGCAACGGCTTTAGAGATGCGAGCAGGGTCACAGCCGAAAAACATTTTATGCATTGGTATTACCACGAAATGGCAAATTTCGTAAAAAAAAAAAAAATTGTGTCTTCCTCCCACAGTTCAGAGTGGTATTCGTGAATGGGTTCAAGGCATGTAGTGTTCCAACTCCAATTCATCAGGGGAAATGGAGTCATAAAACAAATCGCATCCATGATGTAAGCCGACATGTAAAAAGCCACTGGTTGACCTCGGGCTCTTGCAGCTCTGTAATCCGAAACCTCTTTGGCTATATTATCAGATAATATCTTGTCCCAGTTGAAACTATATCCTTCTGATGCTTCTTCTAAAAAGGGCACCCATTCTGCAGGGAAATGACATGGATTCTTTTTGCCAAAATTCTACACAGCATCATGGCTACATAAACCATATACTCGTTCAAGGAGGCTATAGCATAAATTCTGTGGGTATCGGCCGTAAATTTTGATGGACATCTCCACCAGCCTTTGATTAAATCATGGTAGGTTTGGTCTGCCTTGGTGCATTCCTTTCTCTGAAATTCAGCTATGAATTCAACATTGTAAATGAATTTAGGATTGGGTGAGAGTTTGTACATAACCTGGATAAAGTCAAGTCTGAATGAGCCGATAACGGCCCCTTGATCATTTAAAATGCTCCTCGTTGGAATATCAACCTTGTCCAAAGCCCAGCTGATCATGTCGTTGTACGCCATGAGCTGTGGGCGTGTTGCGATTTTGTGAAGTTCTGATTCTGCTATATCCCGAAGGTGATTCTCAGAGTCATCAGTGGCATTTTTTATCTCGCAGTCCAGATTTTCATAAATTTGTCTCCATGATTCAATGGAGTCGATAGCATGTGGAGTGGTGTCGGATATGACATCTCCCTCCAGGCTGGAAATCTCGGTTGTATCTTCACTCTTCTTGGGTCCCTTCTTTGGTGCCATGAGTTTTGTAATGGGATGAAAACCTGTCACAGATGAGAGGTGTGAAAGCTCGGCTAGATGCGACTTACTTCTGATAGAAAGAGCGAGAATGATTTTTAAAACACAGACCCTTAACTCATTTAATGATGAAAGTACCGACGCGGTTGCCAAGAATTTAATACCTTTAAAGTAGAGAATATTTCTGAGATATGCATTAGTGTCGTAGAAATCATCAGTTATCCGTTATTAATATGACCGTATTTCGGCGATTCAAAACTCAAAATTTGAAAAAATCTCGTATGATGGAACTCATAAATGAAAATACCGAAGAAGTTAAAATACCATTAAATACGTTGAAACGAAATTAGTTCATCTTAACTTTGGTATCGAGTCGGGACTTCGCATTTTGGGGTTTCGGGGATCTTGCTTACATGAGGTATGTCACCACCAAATCCCGAATCCCGAAATTGTGATGGAAACTAAGTTTTAGGTCTTAACTTTGGTATCGAGTCAGGACTTCGCGTTTCGAGGTTTCGGGGATCGCGATTACATGAGGTATGTCACCACTAAACCCCGAATCTGAAAATCACGATGAGATTAGTTTCAAATTAATTAATCAGGATTAAGACTGACTTTTACTTCTTTCAGGAAATCGGGAATCGGGATTTCGCGATTCAAAATGTATTGAAAAGATATTGTTTTGAGTAAACCCTGAATCCCGAAAGGTTAAAAAGATGATTAAGTAACCCCTTTGGGGTTTTAATTTATCGGGATTTGAAACACTTTATAGAACGTGCGTCTAGACTTTAATAACACTTGAGCTTTCTTTCTTTAATTATAACAAAGAAATGAAATCATTTCGGGACTTCAGTACCAGTCTTTGGGACTAATAGTGAGGATTATACCTTATGAAAAGCCGAATCCCGAAAGAGAAAAAATTTAGTTTTAAAGGTGAAAATGTTTCAAACCTAGCTTCAACATAGACTCCAATTGGGGACCTCGTCTCCTTATGGGACGAGGAGAACGGGTGGACTTAGTACCTTTTATTGGGTAAATGGGGTCAGTTATTTCGGTCTGTGAGACATAGCTGCGAAAACTACTAAGGAGATCAAAATCCCAACCTCAACTTTGGAAAAATTTCCAAACCAAAGCGTTCGACAATCTCGAAATAGGATCACTTGGATTTCCCTTTCTAAAACCGACCTCAGACTTGTGCAAGATAATCAAAACAAGATTAGTGGTTCTACTAGTTTTTATTTGATTGTATTCGCATCGAGAGACTCTTAGAGTATAATATGGAATTCCATAATCTAGAGTGTAATCTAGCCGAGAGAAGAAAAATACCAGAGCATCTTGCAATTTGTGTATAACAACCTTGTCCGCTATGGAGACATTGTTTCACTGCCAGCGGGCCTATTCAGTACCCTGGTGAAGTTATCGGATTTTCCACATTGAATTTCCTTTCACCACTTCATTAATTTTAGCATTTAAATGCTGAGATGAGGCCAATCATATAATGAATTTACTTTCATCATCTCTTTATATCAGATGGGGGCAATTGATAACGAATTTCCTTTCACCACCTGTTTATGTTAGATGGGGGCAATCGATAACGAATTTCCTTTCACCATCTCTTTCTATACATATTTGTTACGAAGTGGAGACAATCAATAAGTATGTAACATACTCAGGGAATTTTTTTATTATTATTTTTTATTTTTTTTGCAAAGGTCCGTCAACTTATTAAAAAGCTCTGGATTGATCTACTTTTGGCCCTTAGACACTCTAACTTTATGGAGAATCTCAAGGAGAATTTATTAACCCCCCCCCTTCTTTTTTTTTATTCGGGACTTCACTTGAGCGAAAATAATCTTTTTATTTCTGGTAGAAGGACTAAAAGGGTTAATATTAGCCTAGACATACTTCCGGTTCAGCCAAGGCTTAGGAAAAACCGAGGATTTTGCCTATCTTTTCTTCGAAAGTTAGTTTGAACATTTCCGAAATTAAGATGAGACTTAAAGGGAGAAAAACAAGATTGGGTGAAGAGTAAGTTTGATAGTAATCGAAGTGGAAAGGTGAGAGAACCTCGAAACTTGGGAGTGCTAACGAGTATTAATCATTTATTTATATAAAAATTTATTATTTATATAAAAAAAAAAATTTTTTTTTAAAGGTTTTTATTTATTTGAAAAAATCAGCAACTCGTTCACTTGTACCTCTTAGGATATTTTTAATTCATGTTCTTGGGTCAGAGTTCATACCTTAAAATTTCGTCGTACTTACAGCCAGGAGGTTGTTTCCTCATTACCTTTTGGGCAAGTATTTATCAAGGTTATCCATGTAGATTACCCCTGTAGTATAATTGGTCTCTTAAGTCCTGACGCTTTTCCTGGGAACAACTGATAACTATCAGACACACTCAAACTAACTCTAAGAACTGCTGGATTTGAATTACTTTGTATTTACACCCTCTGAAAAATCTTTTTTTTTTTTTTTTTAACGAAAACAATGCTACTATAAAGAAAATGTGAAAACAAACTGGTATATACAATGAAAGTTCAAAAACATATTACTACATGTAGTGTTTAAGATATCGCCCATTTACATGGGCGCTTAGAATATCTCCATTTAGATTTTTTAATGAGAAAGCATTTTCTCGTTTTGTGGCTGAAACTCTATAAAGGTCGGACCAGATCAAGTTGAATTTTTCGTGTTTGCTAGCGTCTTTTCTTCTGGCTTCCCATTTCAGTACCAGATCTCCAGGGAGGAAATCTCTATCCTTATCCTTCTAATCAAACAAAGCCTTCATCTTATCCTGATATCTTTGCAACTTTTCATTTACTTCAATCCTATTTTGCTGAACTTCGACCAACTGGTTTGCTCTTCTGGTAATGTCGTTAGGTCCTTCGTTCGAATCTTGCCAAATTTTCATTACTGGCAGAGCAAGAGTGATTGGTAAGATAACATCAGTTCCATATACTATCTGAAAAGGGGACATTTCGATTGCCCTTTTGGTACTTATTCTATTGGCCCATAGAGCGTATTTCAAATGAATATGCCACGTCTTCTTGTTGTCAGTCAATATTTTTTTTTATCACAGTTGTCAGACTTTTGTTAGATGATTCAACTAAACCGTTGCCCTGCGGATAATAAGCTGTGGAGTGTCCTAATATGATGCTGAATTTTTGGTAAAAGCTTACCATAGCCATCGATTTGAACGCTTGTGCATTGTCAGTGACTATTTTTCGGGGATAGCCAAATCTGGATAAAATGTTTTCTTCCAAAAAGTTGATTACAACTGTGTCAGTCATATTTATTGTGGGAATAGCTTCCACCCACTTAGTAAAATAGTCCGTTGTGGTTAGAATCCACATGTGTTGAGAACTGGAATGTGGGTGAATCTCTTCGATAAAATCGAGGCCCCACTGTTGGAAAGGGGCTTCAGCTTTAACTGGAATTAGAGGTAAAGCTGGGATTTTTTGTTTACCTGTAAACAACTGACAGGGAACACAAGCTTAGACCTTAGTATTTACATCTGTGAAAAGTTTGGGCCAGTAATATCCAGCTCTTAAGATTTTATAAGTTGTGGCTCACCAAGTGTGGTTTCCTCCACACACTCCCTCATGGAACTCATCAATAACCTTTTCAGTTTCGGTCTCGACCAAGCAACTTAGCAAGAAACCCAGGGGATCCTTCCAAAATAGTTTTCCATCTATAATACAATTTTTTATAGCATGCAACTTCAGTGTCCTGGCTTTAGAAGGGGTTAATTCACTGGGACATTGAAGAGTCAATAGATAGGAAACAATATCATAATACCAGACTGAGGAAGAAAACCTGTCTTCAATCTCAACCGTATGAGTAGCGAAATCGAGTTCACCTGTCTCTAGAGAACTCTCGTCTTCTTGTAGCTGATTTATTCCAAGTGCCTGCAAGTTGGATTCGACCAACAATTTAGCTAGACCTTGGCCTTTAATGAGTTTTGTTGGTTTGACTTCAAGATCGAACTCTTGAATCTTGGCTAACCATCTGCCTCTTCTACCATCACTATCTGGTTGAACCAGTATGTCTTTGACTGAGCTTGTAGGAACATAGGCTATAATCTTTGAATGTAATATGTACGTTCTAAAAGCTTTGAGAGCCTTTACCATTGCATAAGCTTGTTTTTCTAGTATATTATATTTCAACTCAGCGTCTCTCATACTTTTACTAAAAAAAACAATGGGTTGTTCAAAGCCTTCTTCATTTTTTTGTAACAATACAGCTGCGATAGTTTGTTCGGAAGCAAATGAAAAAATCAGAAATTCTTTTGTGCAATCAGGACTTGCTAAGACTGGCGCTTCGCTGATAACTTTTTTTATTTGTTGAAAAGATGCTTTGGCTTCACTTGTCCACTTCATCTCACTGTTATTTTTCAACATATCTGTGATCAGCTTCACAATTTCAGCGAAGTTAGGGATAAATCTTCTCAAGAAAATTATTTTACCTAGGAAGGATTGGATCTCTTTTACATTTCTAGGGATATTTATAGTATCTATAGCCTCAATTCTTTTAGGATCGATTTCGATTCCGTCTTTTGACACCACATGACCTAATAGCTTACCTTCTTGCATAGCAAAGTGAGATTTTTTGGGATTGAGGGACAAACCGAACTTACGACATTTCTCGAAAGTTTTATTTAGGTGCACTAGATGTTCCGTATCAGATTTTGAAAAAATGGTCAGATCATCAAGATAGATAACAACGAATTTATCTTTCTCACCCACGAAGGCGATGTCCATGGCTCGCTGGAAGGTTGCCCCTGCATTCATCAAGCCAAAAGGCATTTTATTGTACATGAAGGTACCCCAAGGGGTAGTGAAAGTCGTTTTCTCCTTATCATCATGGTGTACTGCAATCTGATTGTAACCTGAAAAACCATCAATCATTGACATTATGTTAGCTCCAACTACTCTCTCTAAAACGTGGTCCATCTTAAGCAATGGATAATTGTCTTTAAGTGATGATCGGTTCAAGTTTCTAAAATCAACACACAGTCTGATTTCGCCATTTTTCTTTCTTACTGGGACTAAATTGGCCACCCACTCGGAATATCTTAGTGGGACGATGATTTTAGCGTCCAAGAGTTTTTTAACTTCCTTTTCAATTACTGGTAGCAGAATAGGGTTTATCTGTCTGAGTTTCTGTTTAAAAGGCTTGACACCAGGTTTCAGAGGAATTTTATGCTCAATTATAGAAGCATCATAAGTTCTCAATTCGTCGTAAGACCAAGCGAAAACGTCTTTGTACTTTCTAAGCAACTCAACGTATTTACTTCTGTTTTTTGGGGACAGGGATTTGGATAGTTTCACCAACTGAGGGTTTTCTTTGGTACCTATGTCACAGTCCTCAACCTCTTCAGGTTCCGGCTGTAAGGTGGATCTTAATGGGATATCGTCTTCATTAAATAACCTTTCCAAGGGAATCAGGCCCTTGGGGATCTGGTTATTTTTTAGAACAAGCATACGATGATTGGCGATTTTATCATGAAATTCCTAGGGGTCTTCCCCTTCCTGCTTGATCCAAACAGGATCATTTTGCTTTTCTTGGTTGGCATGAGTTTCAGCAAACTCTTCTATTGATTCTAAAAATTTATGCAGTTGTTCATCATCCTCAAAAACTTGCCAGTGTTGTATGTTATTTTGTATGGAAGGTCGGTGTCTCATTTGTATATGATATTTTAGTTTGAAAGAGGTGGGAGGTGTGAAGGTTGAAGCTTCTTTGGCTAATGCATCGGCCTGTCGGTTTTCAGTTCTTGGAATGTAGTGGACTTTGACAGAGGAGAAGAAATTTTCGATTAGATCCCAGACGCAATTCTTGTAAGACCTCAGCCTAGGATGTTTGGCCTAGTATTGTCGGTTTACCTATTTTACGATTAACTCAGCATCACCAAAGATTTCGAGGTTTTTTATTTTCATTCTCCTAGCGGCTTCCAACCCTAATACTAAGGCTTCATACTCGCATACATTATTAGTGTGGTCTACATTCCACTGAAGTCTATAGGAAAAAGGGATTACGAATTGATTATCAGGGGCCACAAGGAGTGCCCCTGCTCCGGCTCCAAGGTAAGATGAAGTGTCATCAAAAAATATCTTCCACACACCAATGTTATATACATTTTGTTTATTTTTTTCTTTTTCTATTTTTTCTTCTGTACAACTTTCATCTACACCTAAAACAATATCATCGTAAATGGATAAAATACAATTACCTAGATCATGATCAACAATATATACAGGGTGATTATTCGGGTTGCACGGATCACTTACCGTGAACGCTAACTTGGTTTCTCTGTACAGGCGTGTGAATTGTCCTCCAAAAACTAGGATTGTAGCATATGTCATGTCAAGTTGGAGGGAGCCCCCAAACTTGGCACCCCAGGATCTAGATAACATCATACCATATTTCGGAGGGATATTGGCCACCACTACGTCCATGAGAATGTTTTTCGCCAATATTTGAGCCAGATTTACCACCAAGTCTTTAATCATGCCTATACATTTAACTTTTCTAGAATCGAAAGAATATAAATCTCGATAAGGCCTAGTAATTTCGAGACCCAATTTATCCATAATGGCTTTATGCATTACATTATGGGATGCTCCAGAATCAAGCATACAGTTATGGAGTAGTTGGTCGAACAAGGTTAACGTGATACAGAAGGGAGCAACAGTGTCTTTGGCACCTTTGAAATGAGGGTCAAAAACTATGTTCGGCTTGTCGTCTTCTAAGTTAATGACGTCGGCTTGGCTTTCATCGTTTGAAAAACTAATCAACTTGGCAATTTGTTTTCTGTACGTTGGGTTTTTTGCCAGCTCGACAAGAGGTATGGGGATCTTGATTTTATTGATTTTGTTTTCTAGATTGAAATTTCCCACAATTTTGTCATTCTCAACATTTTGGACTTCGACTCCCTTCTTATCAACTTTCTTTTGTGGTGAAGGTTGTGTTTCAGTTGCAGGAGCTTTCGCTTTCAGTGTTTTGACTGTGAGTGTTTTAGCTACCTTAGTCTTGGTAGGCTGTGTGTCCGTTTGGTCGGTTTTTACAATCTATTTTTCAACATCTTTTGAAACTATCTCGTCTGTCTCACTCCTCGACAAGATCTTCTTTTGGGTGACTATAACACTCATGTTTCTAGGCCTTAGATTGTACTTCTGTTGAAGCTCGGCCATTATACCATCGGCAATACCCTGGTAGGTTAAATCTTCAGAAGTACTATCGTTTAGGTCATTTTCCAATCTATTTTCTTTATTTAAGAATTTTTCATAGTCTTGTCTTGATAAATAGGGTTGTGACTCGTCATCACCCATATTGTTTATATCCTCCTCTAATTCCTCAAAATCTTCTAAATCTTCCTCTCCAATGAAATTTTCACTCTTGAAGGGGGTTGAGATTTTTTCATCTTCATTCTTAATCTGTCTTTGTGGGACTTGAGGATTGGGATTTCTTCTGAAATCCTTTCTGGGAAAATGGTCGTTTTTAGCCTTCTCTAACTCCATTCTTGAAATCTTATTAGACAGTTCTTTAATTATCCTAGCCATGTTGTCCATTTTGTCTCCCGAAGATCTTCCTGACCCTGAAGATCCTCCTTGTTCTCTGTATCCTCTGCTTTCTTTGTTCCCAGCCTCCATTTTGGCTTTAAGATTTCCTTAAGCCATCATGTTTGATTCGATTTCTAGGGCATCGTCTTGCATCTTGGTGAGGTCTACTGATCTCCTCTCTCTCAATAGTAAGGCGAAATCAGGGTCGAAAGCTCCAACGAAAGTTACTTTCGCTGCAGGCTGAGAAGGTTTGACCTCGATGGGAATTTTATTATACAATTTATTAAATCTTTGGGTGAACTCGAGAAATGATTCCGAATTTTTCTTTCTAAGAGCCCTGAATTCCGTCAGCTAATAGAGGTGATCCTTTCTTTCTCCCCAATGTCTGATGAAAGCACTTTCGAGTTCATCGTAGGACCTTAAAGATCCCGCAGCTAAACCTCGGAACCAGGTTCTAACCTGCCCTTCGAAGGTTTGTACTAAGAGCCTAGAGTAGACATATTCATGTTCGAGTCCTAGGATATTGGCAAACTGGTCAAAAAAATTGATGTGTTGTTGTGCGGTTAAATCGCCTTCCCCTGTAAATTTTGGGAGATTTTTCATGTAATTTTCTGGAAGTTCATGTAGGGGAACCGGGAGAACAAGGGGGGCATATCTAGCAGCCACCTTAGCAAAAATTCCAAGGAGGGGTACTTGGCTGTCTTCCGCTCCTCCTGCGGCACCACCTACAGCACTGCATCCAACCCCCGCACCTCCGTGCGCAGCCATTAATAGATTTGAGATTAAAACTTGGGGTGTATGAGGAGAAAGTTTATGGCATCTTGGTAGATTTTGGGTTGTACTTGAATGTGGCAGAGAGGTGGGAAACTGATCGTCAAGGCACAGGAAATTGGAGAAAGAAGGTTCAAGATGAAAAGAACTTGTTTCTCCATGCTTGTAAGATGAATATATCGGAGAATTGAGAGGGGTTAAATCAGGATAGATAGGACATTCGTCAAAGCTCTCGGTAGTAGGAGTGCGGACTTTGGGAAAAGAGCATGTATCAATCGACATGGGGAGGGAGAGGGATCTCTCAAGTGTTCCTCTGACATTCAACCATGAAGAATTTGGTTGACAAATGACATGTGTTGGTGAAATGATTTGTCTAAGAGATCTTCTTGATTTTAAAATCTTTTCCGGATCAGAAACTGGCGAAGTCTGCTTGTCGTCCGAGTTCTTTCTGGTGTTCTTTCGGCTAGAAGCCAATTTTTTTTTTTTAAATGTGTGGAGTTGCCAAGTGAAAGATAAAAGTAGCCTTAGAAGGTTTTTCAATCTTTGTTCACTATCAAAGAAAGAAAGTGTCAATGTCATTTTTCCCAGGGAAAAGATTTGTTTCTTCGCTCCCCGGCAACGGCGCCAAAAAGATGTTGTTCCTGAGTTTATACTTTAAGGCTCTAAAGTATACCATCAAGGCATCCAAAAAAGGTAGAGATAAATAATGGGTGAAAAGAGAAAATTTAAAGGAAACTGAGATCACGGTTGGTTCCTTAACTGTCTTTGTCTAGCGTCCCATTGTTATTGAATGTTAATATCCCTTTCAAATGCAGCCCATGATCTTTCAAGTTCTACACATGTATTTTTTGTTTGTAAGATGGTATTGAATAGGTTTAATGCAATGCTTATTTCATCTGATAGACCGGGCTCTATGTTGGGCTGTCTGGTAACTGGAACAGTCATGAAAGCTGAGGGTTTCTTTTTTGTAAATCAAGAATATTTTCGAGGGTCGCAAATTTCTGGTTCAAAATTATAAAAATAGAACTTCCAAATTATGAATTAATAGTATAACAGAAATAAAGGCATTTTCTAGTATCTGAGTCAAATTTAAAGGAGACAGTGGACAGAATGAAGAAAAAGAAAACATGTAGTTGTATAATAAAAATGAGGCATCAATTTAAGAAGAATCTCATTTTAAGCTAATACAAGAAAAAGGGATGATAACTTTGCAGAAGCATACAGTTTCAGAGTCCTAAAACGTTCATAGGTCTTATATCCACTGAAAGATGATACAGAGGAAAAACTACAAAGAATAAGCTAATCTGACTAATTTAATTATTATAACAGAAATTACCACATGAAACACTTCAAACGAAAGTATGAAATAAAAATAGAATGATAGAGAAACACATAACTCAGGCTTGATCAGATCTAGAATCTTCAATCTATATTGTATTAATTCAGGTAAAACGAAGTTGTCTCTTTACAATTCCTCCAGAAAATAGCCTTTTCTTAGTCTTGAAAAATTACATTTATACAAAACCACCAATCTCAGGTCGGTTGGTGATTTCCTAATTCTTAGAGACTATCTATTTGTTAAAAAATAGATCCAAAATCGTTTTCATGATCTTCTCCATTTTTCCATTTTCTTGGAAGTAGAGCCCTTCCAAATAATACTTTTACTTTGTTGATGACTCTCCTTCTTTTGATTCGATACATTTAATGCATTTCTCCAAGAACTATGTAAAATTTCTGGGGGGTTATGGAAAGTCTCTTGCCTTGAACAGATAAACCATTCTCTGAATCTTAGAAAGACGGTCATCAACTCCTTTATCCGTAAACTTTTTTGACTGCAGCTTTAAGTTATTCTCAACTAACAACCTGTCCATTAGGGTGACATCGATTTTTCTTAGTTGTGAAATTTCCATTTGGATTTCACTCAAATTTTCCCTAAAATTTAATTGATGGCTTACAATATTGATCTGTCCCAAAAGTCTTTTACACTGGCCTTTTCCAATATTTAATGACCCTTTGTCTAAAAGATCAAAAACTTCTTCACAGTCATCTCTGATTTCTTTGGCTATTCTTTTGCTTTCAGTTATGTTGGTTTCCCATAGCTTGAGCATGATGTCGCCTCTGATTTGCTCTGTGGCTGATACTTTCGCAGTTTTGGGTACCTCTTCACCTGTCGAATATATAATTGCCTTTGGGAGAGTAATCCTCGCTGCTTTGGCTTCTTTTTCCCTCAAGATAATATTATCAAAGGAATTATCTACTCCTTGAAAGTAATTCTGAACAATTTCTATCTTGGAAATCAATTTCTGCTGTTCAATTTCTATTTTTGAATGTACTTCCAGTGACTAGGCCTAGAAAGCTTTTAGGTCAATAATCTGATCTTCCATTGATATTAGTCTAGCCTGCAATTGTTCTGCGTGTTCCTTTTGCTGAGTAATCTGTAGCTGATTTGTTTGTATTTCCTGGCTCATTTCGTCTAAACTCATTTTGAGTGATTGAACTTCTAACCTTTCGGCGGCCCTTGTCTGCTCCAAGCTTGTACTCATTTCTTCTCTAATGCTCTCCTCAACATTCTTTAATTGCTCTCGTAATTGTGCTATGATTTTATCACTCTTCTTTATCCTTGTTATGATTTTTCCCACGGTAAAAAAGTTTGTTGTTGCCATGGCTCCCATGGAACCTGCTACTTCTGTAGCGAAATCTTCTTCCTCCAAATGTTGTCCGTCTATCAAGACTTTATGTTTCTTCACCATATTCCCTTCCTTCTTATGCATCTCCTGTTTTAGGACGACCTTCCTTTTTCTGCTGAAAAAATAATCTGTAGGAGGGATCTCATCTATGGGAATGGAGGTAAGGTCATCAACAAACAGAGCTTCTTTCTGTGGGAGTCCAAAAGTAGACTGCAAGGGGGTTAAGGAAGCTATGAGACTCCCTAGCTCTGTAGATCCTTTCCCTCCTGCTGCCTTAGGCATATTGACACCAACACTGGATGATGCAGGGGGAGTAGGCTTACCAGACTTAGGAGGTCTCCCTGACTTCTTCTCTACTTCGGTCTTTTTTTTTTGTGGAGGCCTTTCCTTATCCTGTGAGGCCTTTTTTGGATTTCCCTTCTTCTGTGCTTCCTGCTCAAAACCTAGAGTAACACTTTCTTGCTCCTGTGGGAGGGTGAATTCTTCTCCTTGAAGTACTTGGGGCAAATCGCTCTATCTATGCATCTGAAAGTTCTGAAAGCTGGCTTGCAGGTCGGACGACAATTTCTGCACTCGTTCTAATATTTCCTTGTAAGACTTGGTCCCTTTGAGCATGTCATCCCAAGGGGACTCCTCGTGTTCAAATGCTTTCATATTGCAATGTGCCAAGTGTTTGTTCACAAGTTGATAGGGATCATGCCTTTTGTATTCAATATTTAACCGTTTAACTTCTTCTATTGCTTCTGCTTCCACCCTGGAATGTCCCAAATTTAGCAGTGAAAATTTCCCGATGTGCACGGGGAAGATTGGCCAGGATTTCTTTTGAGCTGCCTTTAGCTCTATTGACTGCCCATTTAGCAACAGTGGTCAACTCATGTGCCATGAAGATGCATCACCAGATGCAAGTTTGTTCAAGACAGTATTGGTTCTACTTGGGCATCTGATGCTCCAGCAAAATTTTTGTAAACGAAATTTCCACACCCCTGTGTGGGCTGATAATGTAATAAGTCTGCATGGATCATAGTTAGGTCAGGTACCTTGGGATGTTTCCATTGGGGGAGTTCCTTTCACCGATGGTTTTTTATCCTTAGGTTGTCAACCGGGCTCTCGGGCCTGGCTGACTTCCCTTGAGTTTTTCCCTCCACACATGCAATAATTTCCTCCAAAGTGGTGAACGGCGTCCTAATGGTCTCATCCTTTGGTAGCTATTGTTTAGGAATGTTTCGCGGAATTTCGTCGAGTCTAGATAGGTTTTTTTTTAATTAATTAAATTTTTAATAATTTAATTAATTAATTATTTTTTGAGCTAATGTTGTAAAAACTGGGTCTTTGGGCTTTTGATAGGGGTATTTGTTCTCAAAAGAAATAGAATAGCACCCCCTACACCCATAGACAAGTTTCAGCGCATTCGGACGAAGTTTACTATGTCTTTGTCCACTCAAAGTCAGTGTCAGTCAAAACAACAATTTTAATTGCTAAGATGACATTATTAAAATGTCAAAACTATTGTAATTTTGAGTTAATGAGTAAGTGTTAAGGTGGAAAAGAGCAAGATTAGACTTTACCTAACCCTCCCAACCTTTTCCAACCTATTCTAACCCCTTACCCACCTTCTACACTCAAAAATTATGCCCCCCT
>JZKD02S1827981.1:181442-197314 GCA_000966675.3 Picea glauca | reverse complement strand
CCCTGGAAGGTCATCCTAATGGCCAGACTAGGGGAATGGGATGGATGAGCGGGATATAAGATGAAAAAGTGATAAGATGGTGGGGAGCGGACGATGGCTCTGCAAACCCCCTTTGCTGGCTAACCAAAACCCATGAATACCGGCTTGCTAAGTTACCCCATCAATCACCCCAACAATGGCCAAGTGGATTAGTGTAAGATCCAAGCAGTCATCCGAAATGAAAGGAACCTAATGCACATATAAGAAGGTTATAACGATCAAATATGACACATACCATGATACCTCGGACCAATTACCTCATGGAGCAAGAGTCCTTTCTGATGCAAGCTCAAGGCCGGTAGTGATGGAAGCTGGTACTGCTGACAGGACGAGTCTGGCTGAGAAGAAGAGAGATGGGCCCTCCAGGGCCATGCTCAAGTCGATCTCTGCTCTCGGTACTCCATGTCTAGGACCATGTGGGCCTCGAGACATGATCTCCTAGTTATCCCTAGATATCGGGGATAACAATATGCATTGGTGTCACGGAAATCGCCAGTTATCCGTTATTAATATGGTCGTATTTCGACGATTCAAAACTCAAAATTTGAAAAAATCTCGTATGATGGAACTCATAAATGAAAATACCTAAGAAGTTAAAATACCATTAAATACATTGAAACGAAATTAGTTCATCTTAACTTTCGTATCGAGTCAGGACTTCGCGTTTTGGGGTTTCAGTGATCTTACTTACATGAGGTATGTCACCACCAAATCCCGAATCCTGAAATTGCGATGGAAACTAAGTTTTAGGTCTTAACTTTGGTATCGAGTCGGGACTTCGCGTTTCAGGGATCGCGGTTACATGAGGTATGTCACCATTAAACCCCGAACCCCGAAATCGCGATGGGATTAGTTTCAAATTAATTAATCAGGATTAAGACTGACTTTTACTTCTTTCGGGAAATCGGAAATTGGGATTTTGCGATTCAAAATGTATTGAAAATATATTGTTCTGAGTAAACCATGAATCCCGAAAGGTTAAAAAGATGATTAATTAACTCCTTTGGGGTTTTAATTTATCACGATTTGAAACACTTTATAGAACGTGCGTCTAGACTTTAATAACACTTGAGCTTTCTTTCTTTAATTATAACGAAGAAATGAAATCACTTCGGGACTTCGGTACCCGTCTTTGGGACTGATAGTGAGGATTATACCTTATGAAAAGCCGAATCCCGAAAGAGAAAAAATTTAGTTTTAAAGGTGAAAATGTTTCAAACCTAGCTTCAACAGATCAGGTTGGGGAGATCGACAGATTGTTGGGACACTTACTTCCGAGATTGGTCTACAGTGACGAGGATGATTTCCTTGTTTGTCGAGATTAACATATCACATGTATGGACACATCCGTATGGGATTCGAGTGCAGATTATATTAGTAGGGTGATTGCACAAGAGGATACCACTGTACATACAGGATACAGGGCAGTCCAGATTGAGGCAGCAGTACGTGATGATGTACAGTGGCATATAGGGGAATTCAGTAGCACAGTGGACAATGGGCCTTACGGTGCTTTATCTCTTGAGGAGTGTATTGATGAGGATTCCACTATTGACATTAGCAGTGGGATTCATGAGGTAGCATCTCAACAGGACAGTGTTCAGGAGTCATGACATTTGGCAAGACAGCTAAGGGTCAGAGAGGACAAGATCGTGGCAACCATTAGACACATTGACACATGTGTTGGTGGTAGAGTATTGTTGGAGGGCCACGATGGAACATGATAATTCATATGGGGAGCTTGCCATTGATGGCTTCCAGACACTCAAGGAGAGAGTGACTATGATGAGGATCAACTACCAGAAAATACTTGTGGATAGAGATTACCTTTTGGAGGTTGGCGAGATGTATCATAGGGCATTGAAGGAGGAGACTGAGGTGGACCAACTCACTCATGAGTTGATGATCACACATGGATTCTTGAAAGGCACATAGACAGTCCTTCAAGAATCAGAGTCCAGATTTGAGGAGCTCCTTGAGGAGGCTAGTCAAGGATCCACTACATATATCTTAGCAGAGAGTCAGGTATATACTTCAGCTACATCACTAGAGGATGTTTGTAATATCCCCAAGGACGAGCCCTATTGTAATGATGTTTATGAATTGTAAATCATTTTTGTAGGCTGGTGAGCCAAGTATTGATAAGTTGGTGGGCTTATGTGTTTATTAGGCCGAAGAGCCTAGGTGTCAAAGGCCAGTAGCCTGTTTTTGTATATGTAATATGCAGAACATTAATAAAAAAATATAAACATCGTTGCGTACAGACCGACCACGAAGAAAGAGTGATGGGGGACTAAGCTTCCACAAGGTGGGTAAGGGAAAAGGGGCTGAAAGGTTTGAAAGAGACATTAAGTGTTGAGCCTAGGGGCTTAAGTCCTTAGGAATAATAATTTATTATTATTCCAAAAGCTATGTGAAATATATGATGTTATCCTAAGCTCCTAGAAAGGGGAAACGGGAGAAAAAGGGAATGCATGCTGATGGAGCGCATGCAACCTCATGGGCCGCATGTATCAGCCCAGGCACATGCAATTTAACCGAAGAATTGAGTCGTGATGGGGGTTCGTTCCCATTTCTGTCGTCCGTTGTTTGAACCGAGGGATCTCTACGTCTGAGTTCTATAAGCCTCACGCAACTCTGAAACCCAAAGCCTGTGATGTTCTCTTGTGAAGTCGTTACACATCTATCTGAACCGTCGAGTCTGTGTTCGACCTCTACGTGAATTGCTTATCATGCATCCGAAAAACGGATGTTACCTGAACTGTGTTGTGTTTTAGTGAGTTGTTGTCGTTTCCTATTTCCACACCCCGTTTGCTTGTTGTTGCTGTCACCCGTGAGTTAATCCAAGTTGTTGCTGCTGCTGTCATCCTGAACTTGCGGGAATTGATTTGAAAATTGGTTGAAGAACCGGGTTGTCAGACCTGTGGTAGAAGAGGCAGGTTGTCAGGCATGTGAGCAGCTCTCTCCAGGTGAGAGAGTCTGTTGGGAAGTGGCTTTCTTCTAGAGTGAGTCCAGCACTAGCTACGGAGCTCTGAGAATTTTGATCTGACTGTTGTCGAGGCCCAGAGGGGAGGGGAAGTACCGATGGACTGTGCTTGTGAAGGTGTATACTCCTGGACGGAACAGGCATGTGGGGAATGAGAGTTCGTGAGTAGTGGGCGTAAGAAGGCTCCTAGGGAGAATCCTTCCAGTTGCTCTATGCAGTTTTCCTGTAACCTCAACCTAGTCTAAGATTCCCTTGCCTTGGGTGGAGCTTAGTCCTAGCTTGGGGGTGACCCACTGTTGAGTGTGATGAGCAGTGAGGTCTAAGGTTGGGAGGTTCGTGGAAGATCTGCACATGGTTGGTGGAGTTACTACATTTTCAAAGATAAGTATATGCATGTGTTTAATTTCAATTAAAATGCATGTTTGTGATGCTTGCAATATTATCATGTATTCCGTTGCAATGATTGTTACTGTTGATTCTATTAATTATGTATGTTAGCAGTAATTATAAGTTTACTCTGTTAAGCCATTTAACTTCATTTAAATGCATACTACATAAGTATGAGAATGTTTCCGCATAGTAGTGTTGCCCAACAAGTGGAGTGATGGCCAGGGACGTTACAATGTTGGTGGTTTGATAAAGGAGTGCCAGTTAATGGAGGAGTGTGAGGGATACCCAGGACCACTGATGATTATGGAGAGATATGATCATGAGACGCTTGAGGATGTTCATGTGTCATAGGGACCACCATTCATGAGAACATCTAAGACAGTTGGTCCTACACATACACATGGGGATTCCATAGCCAGGGGCAGATATGAGGACACATCTATTTGGGTTCCAGGATTAGTTGACATCCATGTAGAGGTTGGCTTAGCAGTACACTCAGGATACATGATTATGCAAGAGGATACAGAAGCTTGCATGGGTTTACAGGATACATACTTGGTGGAGCATGGAGATTTATGTGGAGAGCGATCCTCTCCCTTACAACAACACATGGATCTGAGAGATTACCTTCTCAGTAGCATCAGTCATCTGAGTGATGATAGGGGGAGTGTGATTGACCATCAGTATGTGGAGTCACCTATCGTTGTACATGATGGCATGATATTGGTGTGGAGTCTAGGTGACTATTCACCATGGATGTCGGTGGATGAGTTTTTGGTCACGTATTTTGGATTGACCAACACATATGATACTTCCCAATCCTATATACAGTTGTAGGAATTTTTGTTGGCCTTCCTCGATACATTCAATATATACAACAAAAATGGGGAAGATATCCAGTTGCATGGGACATGGAGAGTTATTAGACAGAGACTTCCTGACAGGGGATACTCCATTACATGCAGCAGGATAGGGGAGGTTCACCTGAGACAGTCAGATGAGGCCTTGGGTGTGATGGAGAGTATCTTCATTCATGGAACAGAGGATATTTCAAAGGTTGATATAGGTTCAAAGTCTCATCAGGATGAGGACAAGGAGCATAGTAGGACGAATGCTTCCGTTGAGGACTATGAGGTTAGTTGGCAGGATGTCTGGTCGCAGCAGGAAACGACAAAGATCTTGAGGACCCATGAACAGATTAGAGAGAGATTCTCTTGGGAGCATCTAGAGGATGATGTCGGGAGGCATATAGGGGCATGCTTGGTATGTCAGCATCACGAGTCAGGGCATGATTCCTTAGCCACCCTTGTTTCAGTGTTGAGTTGGGAGAGTATGCTAGCTTTTGTTGACCCTGGTGTACTAGAGTTATATAGTAGGGATGACATCATAGAGATATTGCCTGAGTATGCGACACCACAGGAAGCAGTGTGGGTTGGCAGAGAGGTCGAGTTTAGTGATCTCGGATAGGACAACATAGCTATCAATATACTTCGGCCATAGGTTTACAATTTAGTAGGCATCGAGATACATGGTATGGCACCATCAGAGTTATATGATGCAGGGTTTGGTGCTCTTCTAGAGCACATAGAGTTCCAGGGACGTTCATGATTGGTTCCTTCCATTGTTGGGGGAATTTGAGATCAAATGGAGATGAGGACGCTATGTGGAAGGATGGGTCACCTTGGTTGAGGATTAGGTACATGAGTATGTCATCTTCTTGGTTAGCAGGGGATCTGGATACTACTGGAGGTGGTAGTTTAGAGATTGGTTTGGATGGGATATTCCTTGAGGGATGGATATTGTATTTACCTACTCTATTGATTAGGGATCTTCAGAATATTCTTGGCATTGATGTCTTACAGGACTATACTTTACAGGGCACTGCAGTTCACATCTTGATTTGGGATCCAGGGATTGGAGTGTTTGGTAGTCCAGAGGTTGATGGAGTTGATATCTGAGTGGAGCGGTTGCTTGAGGAGTTGACTCAGGATCTATTGCACATAATCGTTCTACTCATCAGGAGCATTATGTTGGCATGCGTGGTGAGCACTTGGAGGGACCATGTTTTGAGGGGAGAGTACTTCATGTCACACAGGTGGATATGGGACCTTGGGATCATACATAGTTCGATTCATCTATTGCTTGAGGACAAGCAATATTCGAGCAAGGAGGACTGTAAGGTCCCCATTTTTGGATTCTCTTATGTTACCATTTGGGATGCCTGCCAGAGTAGCCAATTGGGAGTAATAGTGAGCTCATACAGTTTTGAGGAGTTGTATGGGGCCCGATTCACATCATTCATCATATTACATCATTCATCATATTTCATCATCAGGATCCATTTTGCAAAACTTTCCCTTGGTTTCGTCATCACGATTTCCGAATATTTTCAAGCACTTTTGCATCATTTCTAGCAAGCATTAGCTTCTTGTTTTTTGCAGGTTCTCGCTAGAACAAGGGGAGGTGCTGCCCATTTTGGGACTCAAAACACTCCAAAAGTGCCTCCCAAGTTGGGGTTTCAAAACCCCCTTCTCCTCTCAATTCTTTCAAGCATTGTAAGCAGCCCAAGAGAGTCTCTTGGGCTTCCCTTCTCATCTAAAAGTAATTTTTTGTTTTGTTAATAATTAATTTGCCTACACCTTGCAAAGTGATTTGGCCTTGCCAATCCATGCAAAATCATAAGGCTAGGATAGATTAATTCTCTATTTTTGCTTTCATTTTTTTGCCCCACTTGTCCTTAAGGCAAGGTTGTGTGGCTAGGTGCAATCTCTTTACTTTCCAAGTCTTTTACTTGCATTGATTTATTTTGCCCACACCTTGCCAAGTGGTTTGGCTTAGCCAAACCATGCAATATCGTAAGGCTTGCATTTCTTGTTTATCTTGTTAATATCTTGTTTAAGTTGGAAGTAATCTTATGTTGCAATCTCTTTCAAGTTTGAAGCAATCTTAGGTTGTAGCCACATCTAGACTAATTAGGGGAGTAACTTATTTGGGAAGTAATCTATCTAGTTTAACTAGGCACCCATAACTGGTACAACTTTCACCATCAAAGAGGGTGACTTGTGGAGGCTATAGGGGGTGCTAAGTCAGTGACGACTTCATGACACTAGGTGTCCCCCTGCTTGAGCGCCCAATCATTCTGGGTTGACCTGTTGAACTAGGGAAGGGCCTTGCTTTCCCTTCTTCTTGAGCACCCAGCAATCATTTTGGTCAAAGCGATAAGAGTTTAGGGGTAGACACATAGTCTAGGCTTACATCCTCACCTAGTTTAACTAAGGTTTAAAACTCTTCTAAGATTTACTTACACAACTTTCACTTTTCAAGTCTATTCATCTTAATATAAGTTGTGTATTTTTATTTTCTTGCACTTTACTTCACAAGCATTTATCTATCTTGCAAGTCAAATTACTTTTCAGTTGGGCACATCTATTTTCAAGTGATATATCTCTAAAGGTTGCGCACCATCTCTATTTGGGTAATTTACTTCCAAGTCTCCTCTTTTCCTAAGTTGAGAATTGCTTCTCATTTGCAAGTTACTTCCAAGTTAAGTTAAGTTCCATTGTTTCATATGTGAATATTTTATTCTTCATTGTGTATTGGATCTAATGGTTCTTTGAATTCTTTGTATATATTGTGCAATTATCTAATTTGCTAGTTTATCCTTGTTATATTTCATTTGTATATTTCATCTTGTAATTATCTCAAGTGTAAAGTTATATTCTTGTTTCATTCTAATTAGATCATTTAATTATTCTTTGTATTGTTGTTGTATAAACTTAATTGACCCTGTTTACCCAATCTTTAGGCACTAGTCTTAGTTGTCCCTGTAGGGAAAGGTCTGCTTGTCATTAAAGCTTTGCATTTGCATTGTTGCTTGTCATATAGGTTAGTGTCTCCCTAACTTAATAAACTAAAATTAATTCCTAGATCACATTAATCAACTTACATAGTAAGTAGGGTCTACCCCCCTTGGCTTCCCTAGGAGTGATCCTAGACGGAAGAAGTCCAAGTCGAGGTGACAGTGGGTTTGGACTTAGGCATTGTGCCTCCGAGGACACACCAAGTGGGTTGGAGACTTCTCCACACTTGTAGGTGTGTTTAAGGACGGAAACACAGTGATTTCAAATCTGGTTTATGCATGAAAAGATTGCCTGAAAGGGATGAATCTTGTCAACATATATTTTGTATCTTCTCTCTTGGATTGCCTAGTGTATTGGGTTGATATGAAGTGAAATATTGTTCATTGTTTACTTCCGTAATGTATATTTTAGTTCAGCTTTAAGGCTCATAATTCACAAGGATTAGATCCAAGGAACCTCTAAAGGTGAATTTTCTAAATTTGCAAAAGAAACCTCAATTCATGAAATTTCTACAGTGGAATTTGACCACCAAATTGGTCATTTTGACAGTAAAATATAGTAAAAAATTTAACATCCCTGTCATAGAAGTTAAAGAATATGTTAAAATACGTTGAATTAAACAGTGGAAACCATCAACAAATTGCCAGTATTTGTATCCTATAATTCCAACTCTGGGCCCTGGCCATAATGATGCCTCACTTCAGTTGTTCTATGCCTAAAAAGGATATGCATATTTCTACATAACGCCAACATAGGCTCCAGGAAAAGCTTAGCACCTATTACTCGATTCTGGAGTGTTTAAAAGGTAGTTATCAATGAATTTATTTTGAAGAGAGATTTTCATATCGGATGTACAACATCTCCAGATTAAATCGGTGAAGATTTACATATCAAATAATCTAGAAACACCAAATTAACACAGTTTGTTTTTGAAGGAGATGCACACGTTGAATGTGAATAAGTTTGGTAAATAACTCACCTGCGGATTGTCCTGAACACCAAATTAACACAGTTTTTTTTTCAAGTAAATACATACGCTCAATGTGAATAAGTTGAGCAAATAACTCACTTCAAGATTTTCTAGTTGTAGAATATCCTCCATTTTCGGATATGAACCCATTTTGTGTTCTGAATTCCAGATTGCTTCTGCTGAAATTAAGTCCGTATGTTCACGACTTAGCACCAAGCAAATTACCTGAAATTAAATTTTAAAAATGTGAAATTGTATCACCTCAGCCCATAATTGTTTGTGTCTTGTGATAGTTAATAATCATCTTGTCTCCCATAAGTGACCATCATGTTGCAAAAATACTCCTGAAAACGAACTAAATCCACTTTATGTAACTTCTAAATTTTAAGCTCCCAGATCTCAATAGAAACGAGTTTTACCTTGCTGAAAGCAATGACATCAGCCCGATGAACCTCTTTAACAGATACTGCACAGGTTCACATGACATAGATTTCCCATCAGTATTTTCCCTGATCGGGAACATTCCAAAGCAGTTCTTCACTTGTTTCTGTAAATATGTTTTATAAAGGCGAATTATATGATTTTACTTAAGGGGATGACTTGTAGTTTTCTGTAATGTATGGTTCCTATTTAATACTGATCTAATGCAATGCTTCAGTAAACAGGACAGCCAAAGTAGTTGTTTGTTCTGCAAAATAATTCTAAAAATTTATAACTCTCGTTTTAAACTCTGCATACCTATTAGCAGCACCAAAAAATGGACTACCTGTAAAAATTTTGCTACCCTATCCAAAAATGCATTTGTTTTGTGACAGAATCAAAACTGTTAAGTAAACCTTCAATAGTCAAATCTTATTCTCACGGCAACTGCTTTCAGTATCTATGTAAGCACATATGAAAATCTGTAACAGTTAACAACTGCATGCACCCACGTATACACACCCACAACTAGAACCTTCAATCTATATACATTCCATCCCAATCCATATCATTCAAGTTTACTGGCATGATTATAATTAGCACTTATAGCTATGGCATAACAATCTGCGTCACGGTGTACAAGGTAAGATGCAGATTCATCCACAAATGACCAAGTTTTGCATTGGTACTCTATGATTACTATGAAAAATTTAATGCAACAAATGAAAGAAAACCGATCATTCTAAAATTTATGTTTTGGAGAAATATGACAAGCACTCTGCCTCGCCTCTCATAAATACTACTACCTGACACCCTATGGAAACAAGGGTCCCTTCCTGGTTGTTTCTCCCACTCTCAGGCTAAGATGCAGTTTGCAAGGAGAAGATAGATTCTAGAGGAGCATTCAGATTTCTATCAGGGAACAGGTTGGTCCTTTATGTCCAGGTTCCGAAGCTAAGACTTGATTACATTGGCCATATTCTTCTGTTCTCTAATAAAGCTAGCAGTGGGCAGTACTTGCACTCAAAATATCATTGGTGGACCCATGGAAGAAAGGCCTCTAATTGGCTGGGTGTGCTTTGCCTCAAGTGGCTGCGCTTCCCACACTATAGATTCCCTCTTGCTTCTCTTGGTCGGGAGATACTACGACTAGGATCCGTGGGAGGTCCGGTGCCTTTAGAGCATAGTGTGGAGGCTGCACTTTTATTCCCATTTTTGTGCTGGATTTGTTGGAGACACTATAGATTCCTCCATGCTTCTCTTGGTACGGAGATACTCACTAGAACTAGGATACGTGGGATGTCCAGTGCCTCTAGAGCATAGTGTGGAGGCTGCACTTTTATTCCCATTTTTGTGCAGGATTTGTTAGAGAAGGCCTAGACCCCCTTCCATTCATCGTGACAGCACTCGGTTTTTTCATTTTTGATAAGTTTTCTGTATTTCTGTGTCAGGGAAGGCTCGTTTTAGCTTTCATTTTTGGCCATGGCCGTAACTCAATTGTAGAGATTCAGATCATCTAAGAATCCAGCCGCAAAATCAATAGAATCATCGGAAGGCACACAGCTACCAAATCAACAGTTCACCTTCCAACCATCGGGTCAACCATGACACTCCAATGATCCAAATCTACCATCCATCGGGTCCACCATGACCCTTCAATGATCCAAATCTACCATCGGATTGTGTAAAGATGGACGACAGTTGTAATTACTGAAACAATGTTTAGTTCAGTACAGGATTAGTCAGTTGGAATAAATTAAAGACCATGATTTGTGGTCGGAGAGAGATTAGTAAAATTCGCTCCCCCTTCTCATGGAAAGGGTATTCTTGAGTCATACTTAGCCAGAGTCAGTTAAGTGTCCATTTCAGTTGTTAACGAAGGATTCCCCTGTTATGAAAGTGAGGATTTCCCAATTGAGGTCTAGAAATCTTGTCAATTATTAGAGGCTTGGATGTTACAAAAATCTTCTTGGATTGTATATTCCGATTTCCAAGTGTGAACTAGCACTTTCCATTCTACTTTCAAGTACTATTAAAAAGTAACTCGGAATATCTACAATCAGAGTTCGGTATGATGAATACATTAAATCCCTGAGTTCTGCATCTAAACTCTTTTGAAAAAATCATATTCTTATCGTATTCCCCATTACTAGGAAGAGAAAAAATATTAAAAAGTCACTCGGAATATTTACAATCAGAGTTTGGTATGATGAATACATTAAATCCCTGAGTTCTGCATCTAAACTCTTTGAAAAAATCATATTCTAAGAGAATTCTCCATTACAAGGAAGAGAAGAAATAATATTCTCAATTAATAGGAAGAGAAAAATCCAGTGATTAGAGTTGTTTCTTGGTTGTCTTTGGAGAGATCAGATTTATGAAAACTTGATGGTTAAAAATGGCAACCACTCTAATGCATCGGAGAAAGTTATTTGAGCAGCATCTCAACAGAGATATATGCCCAAATTAAAAGCCTCACTAATTCAATTCTCGGAATGATGGCAGGCTTTGAAGGCTTGCCGAAAACACTGGTATCAGCGAAGGGAAGACAAACTTCTAAGCATTTAAATGTTAGAGTGTAGTAACATTGTTGTGATGAGTTATTTATACTTATGTCACTTTATATGTTAGATCTCTTCTTAAAAGACTTGAGCAATGCTTTAAAATGCATATTGTATCAAAACAGTTGACTATCAGATATTTACATTAACTCTCTCTACTTCAATTAACAATTTCTCTATTGAGGTTCTACATAAAAAGAAAAACAGCACAACTAACCCTTGTTACAATAATGAATGTAAAATTTCTAGAAAAGCCATTAGGGATGCTTCTAATGCATCTTTAAAATCCAATAGATAAATAGATACAAAACATCTCTTCATTCTCCGTTTCAATCCCCCCCAAGGTCACCCAGAATTCCCCCCTTGAGGTGATTCCATCATCTCTAAAGTGAGAGGAGTACCTATCTAAGGTGATAGTGGGTAGGTATTCCCATAGTTCTCGCCATCTTGTGGATTGGGTCGGCCTTTGCCCAACCTACAATCTATGCGATAACATTTTGGCGCCGTTGTTGGAGGTTATCCTATCACTATCACCTTAATAAGATACCTCTTTCTATTCAGGGTTGATAGCCCAGGGGAGATGTCCCTGGTGACCTGGGGGTTTGAGAAGGCAAAGGTTAAAGTGTCTATCAAAGTATCCCCTCTCACAAGTCACACTGATCAGAAAGTCCCAAGGTTTTAACCAATGAAGTAATGAAGTGCTTAGATGTACCTGCCAAAAACAAAGCAACAAGAAAACGATATCTTTTGCAAGTACAACTTGTTTTTAGTACTTCATAAAACCATGGACTTATCGATAAAAGCAATAGTTGATGTATGATGAAGCAAACAGAATTTTATAACAACAATGGTTATAAGATAATAGCTTCACAATAAATGCCTTAAAAGAGCTTCACAATGAACAAAAATAATCACTCAATAATAACAAAGTACTAGCATTTGTCAGAAGCTAATTAGGCAATGTATAAATCAACTTTACAATTGCCTTTAGGTGCTTTTAATGCTGCAATAGATGGTTGTAGCTTACTTTTGTAACAACAGCAAGTAGGTTAGTAGATTAGTCTACTCTAGGGTTAGGAAAAGTTAGTAGAGAGTTTGAGGTAAAAGTTTTGAGAGTAGTTTCCATCAATCACTCAAGTGCAAGGCTTAGATCAGTTCTTTTAGGGTTAATGAAGTCTCTTTTAGCAGCAACAATCTTGAAGGGAAAGAATGATAATATTAGAGCTAGAGACAAGAAGGTCAATGATTTAAGTGTTGGTAACCCAAGGCTTCAATCACTAAAGCCTAGGGGGAAAATGGCCACTAGGAAGTAGGTAACCCTAGGCCCTAACGGTTTTCCTCCTTCTGTAATGATCCCAAGCCATTATGCCAGGATCATCACGGTTTTGGGTGTCTTTTTAAACTTTTTCTGAGTGAGGTATTTCGTCAAACACTTTGCTTACAGTTACGCTTAGGGTTTTACTTATGTGTTTATATGAGTGTTTGCAGCAAATAACAAGAAGAGACAACCATGGAACATACCTCAACCATATGCAATATGATAGACAAACCAAAACATCTCAAATATGCTTTTATTCATGAATAGAGGAACCTGCTACAATGAAGATGCCAATCTGGAATGCTCAAGAGATGGCCAAGAAGATAGATAATAGAGTTGCTACAAAATGCTCCAATAGAGGACTACAATAAGCCTCCAAAGGCTGGATATACAATGAAGATTGAATACAAGTAGATCTAGGCCGTATGAATGCTAAACCCCCAAGCTGGAAAGTGCCACGCCCTGCTGGATAGCTAAAGCTCCTCAACAATTCAGCCTTGCTGCCAAAAGTGTCCAATCACCTTGAGAAGGATGCCAAACAATAGATCCGGTGATGGTAAGAACAACCCAGGTGTCTGAATCTCCAAGATCCCTCTCACACCATGTAGATCTGAAACCCTCCACTGAATGGTGTGCCCCCTTGGATGCCTAAAACCCTAGATAAATCGACCTCACCCCTAGATGCCTCCAAATGCTCCACAAAACTGCTAGAGTGATAGATAGGGATGCTGCAGTGAAAACCCAAGTGCTCAAATCACCAAAATACCTGCTAGACCCTTGGATCTAGCTATCCTCCAAATAATGGTGCGCCCTCCTCTTGGGAAATCGTCCCACTCTCAATACAAATAAACCTGCCACTGAAATGCCTCCGGAAACCACCAAGAATGATGCTAAGACACCTGCAAGGAAAACCCAATACCTGGAATCCTCAAAATCTCTTCTCCTCAGCTAGGACGAATCCTCCCTCAATGGATGGTGCGCCCCTCTTGTTGGAAACCCTAACTGGTGCGCCCTCTCTCTCTCTGCCCCTGCAACTGATGTAGAATCCTCCTGCAACTGAGTATATCTGGAACTAGAATGGTGTGGGAGAGTATTGCATCCCCGAGACCAAGCTTGGGACAAGCTAGGTGGAATATTTCACCACCGAATCGTCCTCTAGGGTTTGTTAAGTCAAAACCCTCAAACCCCCAATGTTGGGTTCACTTGCTAAAAGCCAGATATCAAAATATGATCATACATGAATGCCTAGAGTAGAGGCCCTTGCCTTCCTTTTATACTTTTTGGCTCACCTTGTCTCTCCAAAGTGACTTTCATTTTATTAATACTTAATTAATTAATTAAATCACTTTAATTAATTAATTAACCTTTTTACCTCTAACAAGCTCCTTATCTCTCCGTGTGGCTTCCCTGGCCACTGAAAGTCACTTCTAGCCATCCCATCCTGTAGTGTTGCTCCTCCCAATTCCAATGAGCTATTACACTGAGAGGTTCCTCCAAGTAATGTGCCCAAAATGACCTCTTCAGTGAATTTCATTGACTTATAGCTCAAAATAGTCAAAATCATGGAAATCGTCGGAATGCAAGAGAACCAAGGCCAACCTGTGCAGAATGGCTCATAATGATGGAATATGATGAGCAATGCAAGATGGACCCCACAACGCTTCTCAATAACCCCTGTATTTACTATAACCTCCATCTAGCTAATCTGGTCATCATAACCCTCTGCACTGTGATGATGTCCCAAAGTGAGGACATTACACCTTCTTTTAGCTCAAGGATGAAGTAGATGACGACTAGATGAAGCAAAAGATGCTAGGGTGTTGCAATGGCCAGGCCCTTAGCACAAAGCTTCAAGAAAGTAGAGTTTCTAGCATAATCTAGTAGGTGAAAAGTTGTTAAGGCAAGAACAATAACATGTGCTTTAGCCTCCTAGGGTTTTAAGCTAGCAATTTCATAATATTGGAAGAAATGCAAGATAAATACACCATAACCATTAAAATGAAGAATTTATAGAAAATTTACTTACATTCACCAAGAATCATCTAGCAATAGGCCTAGTTGAAGACTTCCACCAAGAAAAATGCTAAAATACACCAAAACTAGCCTTCTTCAAGAAGTGTGCACCAAATTTCTGCAAATAAACCTTGTTATCGCACAATTTGTAGATACAAGAAAGGTTAAAGAATCGTAGGTCAAACTGGCAATACAGGAACCATCCCCACCCAATGTCACCACAATGGGGAGGTTCTTTCTATTTAGGGAAGCTAGGCCCAGGGGAGACATCCCCGGTAACCTGGGGTTTTGAAAGGGCAAAGACTAATAGTACAAAGACAAATTTCCCCTTCACAGATTACCGCCAATCAGATAGTCTCGGCTAAACAAACAATAATAGAGTATAACCAAAGAAAAGAGAAGCACCTGCTTGAGACAACACAACAAGGAGACTAATACGTGCAATCATGGTTAGTACTTCATAAATCAATGACTATCTGATATTCAATGTAAGCAATTTGACAGTAAATATTGACGAAATCAATGTTTGCAAAACGGCAATGATAAATATGTCACTTGTCAATAAATACTGGAACGATGTAGCATTCAATGTAACAAATCAACACTCAATCCAATAAATGTTCTCAACTACCATTCAATTGCTTATAAAATGAAATGTTGTTGCAACAAGATGAAATAACCAAGGGTGATGTCAGCATTCTAGGGTTAGTAGGTTAGGGTTAGTGTAGTTAGGGTTTCAGTTCAAAAGAGGCTTGAGAGTGTTTGGATTTGATTTCACTTCAACGCTGGAGGCTGGAGATCAGTGCCTTAGGGTTAAAGGAGTCAATAAATGATGAACGCAAGAGTTGAAGGGAAAGAGATTTCAAAGGACTGGAGGGAAAAGTTTCAAGGTGCTGCTAGAGCAGGGCCTTAAAAGCAGAACCCTAGGGGATAGAGGCTCACTCCAGTGTTGCAAAAGCAAGGCCTCGTGCTCTCTCCTCCTTCCTGGCAAACGGCTAGCCCAAAAACAGGAAAAAATAGACCAAGACAGAAGGTTTTGCTGAGGGAGGTGTTGCTAAAGCAAGGCCTATCAACAAACCCTACAATAGTACGACCCTGGTGTAGTAAGCCTAGGCCAGGGACGTCTCACACTTCTTGGCCTAAAAGGGTACGGCTAACATAAAGAAGAAAGAAAAATGACTGTAGCTATGGCTAGGCTCTCTTTTTCCTCTTCAATGGCTTAAGGCTTCTCTATCAGGGGACATGAGACAACGACCTACTTGTGTGTTTGTCCCCTAGGGTTTTGATTCAACAATATTTATAAATAGATGCAAGA
>JZKD02S1827981.1:101931-123890 GCA_000966675.3 Picea glauca | reverse complement strand
CTAGAATGCTGACGTCACCCTTGGTTATTTCATCTTGATGCAGCAACGTTTCATTTTATAAGCAATTGAATGGTAGTTAAAGGCATTTATTAGATGGTGTGTTGATTTGTTACATCGAATGCCAAGTCATTTTAGTATTTATTGAGGAAGTGATATTATTTGCATTGCTATATTCGTAAACATTGACTTCGTCAATATTTATTGCCATAATTGCTTATTTAAATATTAAATAGTCGTTAATATACATGAAGTGCTAACCAAGACCTGCATATATCAATTTGTTGTTGTTTTGTTCTCGGGCAGGGACTCTACTTGGTTATTATTCATCTTTATTGGTTGTTTAGCCAGGACTATCTTTTGGTGGTAACTTGTGAAGGGGGAAAACTTGTCTTTGACCTACTATTCTTTTGCCTCTTCAAAACTCCAGGTTACCGAGGACGTCTCCCCTGGGCCTAACCTCCCTAAAGAGAAAGAACCTCCCCATCATGGTGACATTGGGTGGGATAGGTTCCTGTTACGCCAGTTTGACCTACAAACTTCAAGCTTTTTTCCTCCCTACAAATTGTGCGATAACAGGCGTCTCATCACGAGCCAGCCTTCTCATTTCCACTAGGTATTTGTGGTGACAGTGTCATTATCTGGACACCACGCCAGGGCAGTGACCTTCAACTTGTCCTTAAATTTATGAAAGAAACAAAGAATGGAAAAATAATGGGCTTGGAAAAAGTGCATTGCAAACGAAGGCACCACACATCCTCTACAAAGGCACCCATGCATAAGACACTACAACCCCTTGTATGTCATGAACCCCATGCCCATTGAGTCTTGACCCTAACCACTTCATCCACTTTACATGGCTTAGAGAGGGATCTCTTGGAAACACTCCTTGAACTAGGGCAAGATCCACCCAATAGGACACCTCGTCAACCCTCCCATATTCAAGCTTAACAAGTCGCATAATGTCTTTGAGCACTTAATTGTTTGACATAGTAATCTTTGATGCACATGCTTAGGTGGCTCATTTATTGATTGGATTCACTTATCATGATGTTATGACTTGAGATCCTTGGAGGGCATGCTTATTTGTCTTTGCAAGACCTAGTTGGTGGATAGTTTTGGAAGAACAAGCCTAGCTTGGGCTTCCATGCGACTTGAATCCCACAGGTGGATGCCAAGGGACCACATGCCAGATGAGAGAGATCAAACTTTGAAGGCTTAGAAGATGACTTGGACAACATAACCTACCCCCCACATGCCAAACGTTTTTCCTAGGAGATGCAAAATGTCACCTTTAGAGGCATGAGTCATGACGTCACCTAGGGGGGTTAGGGTTTGGTGGTGAGGTTGACATGCATTTGTGCAAGGACGTTTTGAGGGGTTTGAAGCTTTGACCATGAAGGAAGTTACTTGGATACTTGACATGTGGCTTTGGGAAGCCTTTCTACACTCCCCAATCACCAATGACTTTCTCCTAGTGCCAAAATGTCCCCTAGAGGGGTGACATCTTTATAAACTAGGGTTTTTCTTTATGCAAAAGTGAAATTAAAGTGAATTGTTTAATATTACTTTGTAAAAGGGGCAAGATTAGGGTTGTTAACCCCTATTCTTGTGGTTTACCCTTAATTATGTGGACAAACTATCTTAGTGACATTTTGTATAAAAAGAGATCGTAAGATCTCATTTTAACATAACTCTCCATTGTGAGAGGCTCTTGGACTGAAATTTTCACCCTCTTTGGCTAGTTCTCTCTCTTGTGCTTTTGTTTATGGCTATGTCTTGGATTATTGGTTGATGGAAGTGATGTGCTAGCCTTGGAAGGCTTTTCTCTAGCTTTTATGCTGGTTTGTCTTAGCTTTTTCCTTGAATTGGTAAGGTTTCTACATTGTTGCTATCCTTTATTTTTCAAGTCAAGGTTATTTGCTAGAGCTAGGTGGGAAGTATAAGGGCATACACCCCCACCTTAGTCTCCATCACTTTATGCTTACATGTTATTGGTTTAACAAGGGTTTGCTAAGAGAAGTATAAGGGCATACACCCTCTTAGCCTAAACCCTAGCTAGAGATACTTGCCTTGGGGAGTAAGAGGATTTACACCCCCAAGGAGGTAGTACCTCTAGCTCTTTCTTTGCTTGACTCCATTAGCCCATTTTTAAAGGCACTAGTCATTTACTTATTGCATTGGAGAACTAAATTGTTGCCTTGGTAAACGTGAAATTTTCAAGTTTTAAAGTTGTCTCTTTGGGATAGTGATCTTGATGCCTTGGGGATTCTTCCTCCCTTAGGGCATCCCCTTTCAACCATAATTTCTTGTTGCTATAGTAAAACTAACCTACAGCCATTAGTGTTTCACTAACCCTATCCTACTAACCCCATTTGCTCCTAAGCTAACCCTAGACTAGGCCTAAAAATCTGCCCTCACCCACTACTAACCTAGGCACACCTTTTGAGCTAATTACGAGTGATTCTTGTTGGATAAACTTTGTGATATAGGGCTTGGTTTGCTACAGCCATAAGGCTGATAACTTCACTGAAGAAACCCTAAGATAAAGTCACTCTTAACTTGTGCTTTCACTGCCAAAACTTACTAAAAGTTTGATAACTTGTTCTACTAGGTTTAAGGCATTTTTGGGTATCTTCTTTGAGGATTTTGGTGGCTGATTTTACTGCTGTCATAACAAACTTGCTGCAGCCATAAGGCTGCCAAAAATACTTCTGCATATAATATTTAAGACTAAATTTTCATGCTATAAATTGAGAAGTTTCTCTAGTTATTATCGATTTGTTTCAAGCATATCTCCCTTGACTTTAAGCAATCTTTTTAAGCAGCTATAATACTTATTTCTTGCTGATACATATTGTTATCTATTGCTGCAAATTAGGAACAGCAAGCTTAACTTGTTGATCCAACTAACACCCAACTAACATACATCATTGCAAAGTGGTTCTTCTTGTGTCTTGGGCAGGTACAAACATCTCAACAATTCACCAAGGTCTTTGGAAACCTCTAAACCACTTGAGACTCGTCTTTTCTTTCCATTTTCCATCTAGATCATTGACCTTAGGGACCTCTTTCTTTCCTTTCCCTTTTTCACATCCCTTTTCCTCTAGGGTCACCGGGATTGCCTCCCTAGAGTGACCTAGTCACCCTTGAAGTGTGGGACCTACATCGAGGTGACATTGCGTGTAGTGTCCTTAAGTTGTTTCCATTTGGTGGTTGGCTCAGGCTTTGCCCAATCTACAACTTGTGCGATAACAAGTCCTACGACACTATATTGTAAATTCAGCTTAATTTGATGACCAATCTGAAAGCTCTAAATGCGAGAAAAATAAAATAAATAACCAAGAACATAGCAACAACAAGATTTTATCTTGAAAAACCTAAACCCGGAAAAACCAACTAATAGATCTATTAGTTCCTTGACCAAAACCGACCAAGCCAACCAACCTCCTAGCCCCGGAGGTTTACTGGTAAGTTACAAGGGGTACGCATGCCTAACCAAGTCTTACAGTCATATGCCCATTTACATGCAATAAATATATTCAACTCCATAATATTTTTTTTTTCATTGTTGCTATCCCGACACTTACGTCGCCATCCATGCATTGGTGAAAATAAAATCCAAACCCCAACTGTGCACCAGATCATTATGGATCATCATCCAGACACACTTCCACGCCTTCCGAGAAAATACCGACACTATCATATCCAAGACCGATGCCATCATGCAAGATAATGATTGAGGGCCTTTCTTTTTCCGCCACCGAATTATGTTGATCTAGCCTCAATCATGTTCTTTGTCTCTCTCTCCATGGCTCTCATCATCAAACCACGCTATTATGAAATAAAATGCGAGAGAGATAAAAATTCCAATAACATAGCAACAACACATAAATCATGACACGCAATTTATCCTAGAAAACCCTTATGGGAAAAACCAACCAACAATATATCTATTAGTTCCTTGACCAAACCCAGCCAAGCCGACCAACCTCCTGGCCCCTGTCGAGTGAGCCTTCACCACTTATGTCGTGGCACATTACAATACAATATCATCAATCTTTGAAGAGCTTTCATAACATGCAATCCATGGTCTCTAAAACCACGGATCACCAAAGTTCACCTAATATCTTTGACTCTTTCATGGACTCAAGTTTAACTTAACACAATCTCTACCCCTAACTTCATTAAACTAAATTTAGTATCTAATATTCCTTTTTTTTAAAGTGTAAATAACATTTTAGCAATTATAGAAACAGGAATTTACAACATTTTTTACAACAAAAGGTATGGGCAAAAAGGGCGCCCGTCATGCCAGTGGTTCTCAAACACCCAACTAAGGCGAGTAAATATAACCTTTATGATGAAACTGTATTGGTCTAAGTGTTGCAAATATTGTGATATATAAGAAATATCAGCATATTCATGACCAAACCGTGCTAGTTACGGTGGTGCAACTATCACGATATATAAAAAAATACCACAATATTCATGAACTATTCCATCCAAATTGTATGTCCCCTTAAAAATAGGATATCACGATATTTGTGAAAATATTAAAATATTTAATGTCTTGAAAATAACCTATTTAAAAATAATTTAAAAAAATAAAAATTATATTATATTTTTTTTACGTTTGAGTTTTTTTTAATGTTTATATAACCATAATAACTATAAGTAACAGGATATAGCATTGCATATTTCAGATTAATTTAAAAAAATAAAAAATATATTATATTTTTTTATATTAAATTTTTAATGTTTGATTTTTTTTTTAATTTTTTATCTTATATATTTTAATACTTAAATAAGCACAATAATCATAAGTAACATGATAGGAATGCAGATTTAAGACCATTTTATATGAAAATTTGGAATCTCTTTTGTGGATTTTAACGATATTAATTTATCATAATTAAAATTCAATATTAACTTACTATAATTAGAATTTATTACTTAGTAAATATATTGTGGTGGTAAAGATTACATAAGTAAAGTAATAAAAATAAAGTTGATGTTATTAGCACAATATTCGTAAGTAACATGATAGGAATACAGATTTCAAACCATTTTATATCATCGATTTGGAATTTCTTTGGTGGATTCTAACCATATTAACTTATTATAATTAGAATTCAATATTAACTTATCATAATTAGAATTTATTATTTGGTAGATATATTGTGATGGAAAAGATTATGGAAATAAAGTAATAAAGATAAAGATGATGTTATTAATTATTTTAAAGAATTATTAAAAAAATTATATTTTATTTTTTATCTAAAATTTAAGATTTTGGTGATATATTTATATTAACAATTTTAATAAAATATTTTTTATTAAATATTAAGAAAATATTTTTTTATATTAACATATTTCAATGATATAATTATGTTACAAGTAATAGCTTATAACTAAAAATATTAATGGTTAAGAATATGTATTTCATTTTTGGAGGTTATATTTCAAATCCATACGGGGTAGCAACAAAATCGTAGAAAAAATTTGTCCCACAAACAAGGGGGTCTCATACACCAATTAGGGTATGTATACCTAGCTAAACTTTAACAATAAAATCAAAAAAATCTCATACACCAATTAGGGTATGTATACCTAGCTAAACTTTAACAATAAAATCAAAAAAATCTCATACACCAATTTGATATCTAGTTTAATAGTGATCTTAAAAAAAATGATTATTATTATTATTATTAAATATAATAAAATTTTAGATGATATATTCATATTAACAATTTTAATAAAATATCATTTTATCAAATATTAAAAAATAGTATTATATTAACATAATTCAATAAAATTATGTTTCAAAATAATAACATATAAAAACTTGTAAAAAAACTACTTTCATTATTATTTACTCATTTCGGAGATGTTTTAAATATTATAAATATTCATATTAAAAATGTTAATAAAATATTATTTTATCAAATATTAAAAAATATTATTATATTAACATATTTCAATGATAAAATTATGTTTCAGAGTAATAACATATAAAAACTTGAAAAAAAAACTACTTTCATTATTATTTACTCATTTCGGAGATGTTTTAAATATTATAAATATTTAGTTAAATATTAAATATTAAATAATACTCATTTCCGAGATGTTTTAAATATCCGAGATGTTTTAAATAATATAAATATTTAGTTAAATATTAAATATTAAATAAAAAATTATTAAAAATCAAAAATATTTTTAGATCAATTTTTTTTTTTGAGAAACTTAGTATTATTAATTGTTAAATTTCAAAGGAAATAGGTTGTTTTATCAATTTTGCTTTGAAAAACCTAATATTATTAATTGTTGAATTTCAAAGGAAACATGTATTTTGTTATTGTGTTTAAAGGGGTTTATTAGTATTAAAAATTTCTTTAAAATAATATTATTCTTAAATATTTTTTTCTTTAAAATAATATTATTTTTAATTTTTTTTTGTGAGTGGACTTAATGGTTAAGAATATGTGTTTCCTCTTAAGAGGTCACAGGTTCAAATCCAGAGGGGGTAGGGTATGTATACCTTCGTAACTTTACCAGTCAAATCACTGGGGGGAGGGGGGTCCCTTGTCCCACAAACAAGGGGGTCTCATACACCAATTTGGTGTGCTGGCTTGGCCGTGACCTTAAAAAATAGATTATTATCATTATTATTGTTAATTTAATTATTTAAAATTATTATTTTAAAATTTTTGAATTATATTTGGGTTGTTTGCAACTTGGACTTGATATAATCATATTTAGATAGTTTGCAACTTGAATTTTGTGTGTTTATTATATTTAGCTCTGTCTTTTAGTTTAATAATAATAATAGAAATTTATTTTTAAGATTATGGTCAAACTAGACACCAAATTGGTGTATAGTTATTTATAAATTAATTAGACAAAACACAAGCATAATTCTAAAATGAAAACTAACTATCTTATGTCAATTATTGTCATTGCAAATGTTTCACCTTTATTTCTAAATAAATCTCTCGAAAGATAATAAAACTTCATAAAAACTTACATATAAAGCCAAGGCCAAGAGAATATATTGAATTACATAACAATATAATTTAAATTTTTATTTATCATTATAAACATTAAAGGTGGTGTTATCGCAGAGATTATCGTATCACTGTCACCTCAACATGAAATCTCTTTCTATTTAGGGTGGTAGGCCCAGGGGAGATGTCCCCGATGACCTGGGGTTTTGAGAAGGCTAAGGTAAAGGTTACCCTCTCACAAGTCACCATCGATCAGAAAGTCTAGCTAAACAACCAATAAAAGATAATAATAACTAGAAATGCACCTGCCCGGAACAAAGCAACAAGAAACTATATTTGCAAGGTCACTTGCTGGTTAGTACTTCATATAATTGGAGACTTTCTCAAATAAAGAAATTGACTAATATATTGATGAAACAATCAAAGATGTATAGTAGCAATAATCACAATATGTCACTTCAACAATAAATGCTTCAAAATGATCAAGAATAACTAATTATCAATATCATAACACCAACATTCATCAGAAAAAAGTATGCATTAATCCTTTCAAATGCTTTTAGAAGCTTTAAGTGCTGCAAAGTATGACTATATCTTGAAAGAATAATAGTAGCAATAGGGTTAGCAAGTTAATCTAAACTAGGGTTAGAAAGGTGTTAGTAATTGCTCAAAGATTTGGATGTTTATAGATTGTGATCAAAACACTCAACTAAAAGGTCTTAGACTAGTGCATTCATAGGGAAAATAGAGTCAAAAGTAACGACAAGAGTTGAAGGAACAATAAGATAATAGTAGGGCCAAAGACAAGAGGAATTTGATGGTGAAGTGTTGGTAAGCCAAGGATTCAACCATCAAACCCTAGGGGAAAACGGTTTACTAAGGTGTAGGCAACCCTAGGCCTTAACACGTTTTCCTCCTTCTTTAACTCAATAACAAAGTAAAATCGGCTAGGGTGAAAATCAAATGATAGGGTGTTGCAATGGCAAGGCCCTAGCAATGTCTTCAACAGGTAAAATGGCTCATTGGCATAATCTAGTAGGGAATTAAAATAAGGAAACCAACATGTGCTTATTTCCTAGGGTTTATTCCAGCAAATTTCATTATCAAAATGCAAGTAAAATACTATAACCATTCAAGTAGGGAAGGATTGCAGAAATTCACTTACATTTAACAAGCATTCATCAAGTCAAACCCTAGTTATAAACCTTCCACCAAGAAAATGCCAAAAATAGCCAAAATAAGCCTTCCTTCAACAAGTGCGCACTAGCATTTCAGCCAATAACCCCAGGCGGCAAATTTCAGACCTCACACAAGTGTGAGTGAAAGATGATGAATAAAAGAGAGTTTTAGCTCTCTTACTTATACCATACCAATGACCTTAATTAAATTTTAGGTCACAAAAGGTCGACAAGGCCAAAAATACATAATAATATTATTTTACATGAAATGTCATGATAAAACCCTAAATCAAGCATAAATTAAGATGTCATGCCCTTTTAGGGTGATGTTAGCCCCTTTTAGGGAAACGTTGGCCTCTTGGAGCAAAACGTTAGGCCCCCTTGGGCCTCCGGAACATGCCACACGTGCCACAACTACCTCCCAAAAAACCTCCACAAGTGTTGGATGACGTCATGAGTGTCTTGGGTGACGTCATGGGCCTTCCAAGGCCAACGTCCTGGTGGAAAAGGCACAACCCCCTTGGGTACAGGTCTACTAAGCTACCTCTGGTGGAACGTCTTCCTCCTCTCTGGTGCAAAACCTTTGATTTGTCTCTACCCCTATTGGGGTCTCAACATCCATCTGATGGGCTTTCAGCCCCATGGAGGTCCGAACTAATCATCTCCCCATGTGTACCTGTCCATCTGGGTACCTTTCCATCGGGTATGATCCTGCACATCAACAGATACGCCCTCCATGAGCTCAAAAATCACAGGGATCATAGCAATGTCAATCACATCTAATCATCAATTTTATTAAACATGTGCAAAAAACCCCTTTTACCCGGACAAGTGTTCAAAGACATTATACTAATTTGCAAGCCAAGTTTGGAGGAAGTGAGAGGGCGTCCTATTGGGCTAATGCTCACTGGATGTGGGATGTTTCCAAGAGAAATCAAATCCAAGCCATGTGAGTGGATGAGGTGGATAAGGGATGTCTGGACAAGGGGTGCAGTGATAGCAAGGAAATGCATGGCTTACCTATGGGTGCCTCTGTAGAGACAGAGCTGCACCTGTCATGGATGCAAATGTTTCCAAGCCCTTTCATGCATTTTATCTTTATTCTTATTGCTTTTTCTTCAAGAAGCTAGTCAGGGGACACTGCCCTGGCGTGGTGACCAGTGGTGGCAATGTTTCCCACAAGAATTTCACGGAAATGAGAAGGATGGCTCGTGATGAGACCCCCTTTCTATTGGCTATGCCACTAAGAGCCACTACCCTGGCATGGTAACCAGCTGCTAGTAGTGTCATACCGCTAGATGCCCATGGACCTAATAGGCTGGCTCGTGATGAGACCCCCTATCCTCTGACTAGGTCTTGTTTTATTATTTTTTATGGATCCCTCTGTTTCTTACTGAGAAGCCTTTTACTTCTTTTTCGGGGATCCCTGGGCGAAGCATCTCGAGGTTTCATTCTTTGGCTTCTATCTTTTTCCAGTTGCTTTTACCCTCTCGGCCTTTAGCCCCTTCTTCCCATAAGGTAAGGTGTAACCCTTAAATATTTGGCCAACCCAATGCCCGGACCAGTGTAATGGGATGGATGAGCAAGAGAAAGATGGAAAGTGGTAAGTATGGTGGGTGCGGGCGATGGCTTCTCATGAATCCCCCTAGTGGCAACTCAAAACCTATGGGCACAAGCTTACTAGGGCATCTTGTCATTCCCCCTAGATATGGTCAAGTGGATAGGCATAAGATCCAAGCACTCGTTAGAAACAAAAAGAATTAAATGCACATATTCAAAGGTTTTGAGGATCAGAGTGACACATACCATGATACCCTGACTCATTACCTCATGGAGCAAGATCCACTTATGCTATAGGACCAAGGCCGAGGTGATGGATGTTGTTGTTGTTGACAAGGTGGAGGCGCTAAAGAAAAGAAAGATTGGCCCTCCAGGGCCATGCTCAAGTCGATCTGGCTCTTGATACTCCATGTCTAGGACTTGTGGGCCTCAAGACATAATCTCCTTAGTTATCCCTAAACTGGGGGATAACATGGGGAACATACATTGAAAAACACTAAGGAGCCACCCTTACATATTCACATTGTCCCCTGCACTTAAAGTTGCTCTCTTCCTTTTGGGGGGGGTTCAACGTGTTGGTGACATGGATCTCTGATTCTCAATGTCCCCTACACTTAAAGTTGTTCTCTTCCCTTTCTTTTTTTTAGTTCAACATGTTGGTGACATGGATGTCTGACTCTCAATGTATATGTTTGTGAACAAATCTAAAGGAGTGTTGTGTATATGTATTTGTGAACAAATATGAGTGCTTTTTCCACAACATTTCTCATATCCATGTGCAATCTTTCTACCACATAAGGAACATTAACAAATCAGTCTTCATTACCAAAAATGACAGCTCTCTGAATATTATTTTCCAATGTACTAGTATTGACTTCATCGCTCATACAAATCACTAGTGGTCACTTCCAAGTTTCAATATCACAATCCCCATTTTTTCCAATATGTTGAATTGACTAGTGTTGACAGCTCCATGAATATTATTCTCCATTATCACAATCCCTATTTTTTTTAATATGTTGAATAGACTAGTGTTGACTTCATTGCTCATACAACTCACTAGTGGTCACTTTTTTCACAAATTAATAATAATGGGGTCACCTTTTTTACGAACGACACCTTCTCATTACATTGATAAAGGAGTGAATTCGTGGAAAATATGTGTTACATCTTTAGGTGGGTTTTGGATATGAAGTAACTCCTTAGGGTACTTTTTCGAGTTGTAAATGTAATAGTTAATTTATAATTAGATTTATAGAAGTCAAACGTTAGGTCAAAGAGTTATGTTATATTTATATTGTTATTGATTTTTACGCCGAAGGCATTCTTTAAGGGGACGGTTCTCCGTCGCCCTTTGTCGTCTTTCAAGAGCCTCTCAAACCTTGGCACCTGGTTTATATATACCATAAATTATAACCTACCACGTGTCATCCAAAAATAAAACCCGATCCCTATCCGCCTTTCCGAGATCTTCCGGATACTGCTCTTCCGACTATTGAACAACTAGCCTTCCAACCATGGGTATGCGGCGACATAAGGGTCGTTTTCAAGCAAAATGCAGGTTCTCTTCTTAATCGAGTACAATGGTTTGCCTCTCGACTTTTGGTGTACACTGTTTGAAAAAAATATAATTCAAGGGTATATTTTCCTTTTTGTTAAAAAAGGAGTTTTGTGATTAAATTTGATTAAATGAGAACAAAAATAGTTTAAACAAAAGTAGTGGGGAGACTAAAATTTCAAGGGGAAGGGAGGTTCACAAAGGCATACAAGGGAGTAGCTTCCTTAGAACATTAGAGTTGATATCTTTTCCCAATCAAGGACATAACTAATAGAGAGAAATTGGACCTCAAACATTGGTAAGAAAGACACCATAATAATAAAGAATTCACCACCAACTCTATGAATCAATCATTCTTAGGTTTTTTATAAATCTTATTTTGTAGTATACTTGATATTCTTTTTATATATATGGATGTAACGACCATGAATATTGTAAAATCTCAGGCATACTAAAATAATTTAGAAGCTTATTTATTTTGATATTTTTTATACAAATTCATAATAACATTTGGTGGCTCTACCCCTATGTAGAATCATTTTGTATTTCTAAGAAGATTGTAACGTATTGGTACTTATTGTGTTCAAGATGTTGATTAGTTCCCTCTAGAATCAATCAAATGAGATTATTCTATCATTCTAAGCTTCACACATGGCCATTTTACCTTCTCTAATTTGTTTTAACCTATTGGAATGTCCTTCAAATGCCCAATACAATGTTCCCTTCTTATATTTGTGAGTGGATGGGATTCCACCCTCTTTGAAGATCATGAATAGGTTTTATTATACAGTGGTTGGGGCTGCCATCTTCTCAAGCAATTGATGTGTGTGTGTGTGTGTGTGTGTTTTCTTTAAACATATTCTACATGATCTACTATTTGAAATGATTTTAGGTCTCATAGTTATGGAGAAAGATGTTTCAATGGATAAGGAATTTGCATGGTATGTTCTAGATTTAATTTACATATTCTCTCTATTTCAATATTTTCATTCCTGAAGTTGTTGATAGTATGACTGTATATCCCAATGGTCTTACACCGATCCTATTTTTCTCTAAAAAATAGTACATGATTCAATTTGAATTTTGAAGATAGAAAAGACATTGCCAATGTGACAATGTGCAATACCTTCTAAAGTCAAATAAGAGTTAAATCCTTTGGATCAAGAGCCATCTTAGGCTCTAAAGAATATTTTGGATGTCATGGAATCATTTTCTTATAAAGGGGACATCTAAGTGACAACATTATGCACCTTGTATAGATTAGTTTTACAAATCCCACATCCACCATGCATCTTAATTGTAATCTAGTGAGAACCTGATCTAGGAATTTCTTAGTTCAATAAGAATTGTTTAAGGACAAATTATCAACTGACGTACGCTTTTACAAAATGAATGTAGCCAAGAGATGGGTTTCAATGCAGTTGAGGCAAGTCCTTTTTAAATCTATTCCTTCTATAGATATATTGGTGCATTAATTAAGTTCCATGTGCAGTGTAGCTTGGTCATCAATAGCTTTGATGCCAATGTGGATATTAGCCTTAGTGCAAAGAACTCCAAGTTGTTCAAGGTGAAGTTGTGAGGATTGTGATTAGATCTCGCATCGATCAAACCCTGGTGGGCTTTTAATTTTGTGGATAGATGGTTTATGTCACTCCTACCCTTCCGCTTGTCCCTAACATATGTCAAACTACAATGTTTCCTGGGGTGTGTCTTCAATATAGTGCACTTACCTTAGTGGCCTTCAATTGATTTATGCGATGAATTTGTTACAATTTACAGTCTTTGTGAAGCTCCATCTCCCCTATAACAACTTGGTGGTAGTTATTTCATTTCAACTCACAATGTATAATACTTCTATGAAGCAAAGCAATGAATGACTTTTTGGTTTTGGTGGTGGTCATCGTAGTGGTTGTCAAAATGCGTGACTAGCCTAGTGAATTTGAAACATCTGAATGCATATTCAAATCGCCTCAAATTTCTTCTCAGTTCCATTTGTCATCTCATGAAGTGTTGGGCGCAGGCATATTTTGAGGAAAGACCTATTTTAAAAAAGAAAGACCTAATTTTGGAGCAAGTGCAACAAGTGGCAAGAAATCAACATGCAGAAAAAGAAGTGATCCAAATTATTTTTAGAACGAAATGAAAGCAGAGATATTACAATGAAATACTCATGAAAATTGCCAAAAACAAATAAATACAACAATACTTGATTTCTATTAATGAAAGAATTGTAAAGAGACTGTAAAAATACAGAGTGCAAGACTCGCTAGAATGGTGGCAGCTTTATCTCTGAGAAGAGATGTGATGGCTACACTCATTCGCAGGAAGATGATTACAATGAGGCTCTAAAGGCCTTTTTATGATAAATATGAATGCCAAAACCCTAGACATCCAAAAACCTAACCCTAGGAGATGAAATGCCAAAATTCATGTAGGCCCCATTTGGGTAAGTTAGTACCTTAACTTCCCGGGGTCGTAACTTTTGCATACGATCTCTGATTTAGGCACGCGATAGGCCATTGGAAAGGTCTTTTCGATAACTACGCAATATGTTGCCAAACTCTAACTCCGTCTACAGTTTCACTGTGGCAAGCCAAGAAAACGTTGTTTAGAGCCCCAAAACAGCCCTAGAAGTACAGAAAGATGTATTGACATGAAAACCTCCAAAAATAAGCCAGTTGGAATAGGTGGGCGGCCACCAATATCCACTTGGATGTTGTGTAGGGTTTCAGGACAACCCCGTAAGTGTAGAACCCACAATTAAAAAGAAATGTCCCCAATACAGAGAAACATGTTGAACTAAAAATTGTCCAGATGAGCTAGCTGAAATATGGAACAGGTGGGTGGCCACCAATATCCACTTGGATCAATCCTCCCCCCTTAGGAAGCAATGGTCTCCATTGCGTTGAGTGCACATGGAAGAGGGGAAATCATTTTCTGAATTTGAATCTTGGTGAGTCGCGTGCCTTGTTGGAGAAGTTGCGTTGCTTGGTCTGTGGAAGGCTATCACGAACGTGTTGTTGGCAGGGTTGAATCTGTTGTCTTTGGGTTTGACAGGGAATTGTGTAGGCACCATTGTAGGTGAAGAAACAATATCTTCTTTCTCTTCGGCAATCTTTTTTTGCTAGATAGAAGGTGTTGAGGTTGTAGTGGTCTTATGTGCATCCTTTGAGGAGACTGTGAAGAGGATGATTTTTTCAGTATGAGAGATTACCTTGCGGCATTGTTTTGGTGGAACAGTATTCGGAGCTACCTCTGGTATCCTATGGAGCTGACCTCACAGAGTAATAATGACATTACGGGGTCTAGACTCATAGACAACATGATGTTTCCACATATATGGTTAGCCCAAAACAAAATCACAAACATCAAGAGGGGCAACATCACACACTACCTCATCCTTGAAGGGTTGGATGACATAGGACAGGCGACATTGTTGGCTGACACGGAGATCTCGTCCCTGGTGAAACCACCCGATGTTCTACGGTTGTGGGTGTGGTGTTGTTGACAACCCCAATTGTTTGACGACCTTAGATGAGATGAGGTTTTTCTGGCTGCCATTATCAATAATAAAATGCAACAGGGTCCCCTTCACCCATATCTGTGAATGGAAGAGGCGCTCCCCCTCTTCAGGATCTACTGGTTCTTCTAGTTGAATTGTTGTGGTCGCGATAGTAGCAGTGGGGTCTACGTCGATGATCTATATGTTTTCAATATTTTCTGGATCGGATTCTGAATCAGGGTTCAGCTTCGTGTCTTTGACCTCGGCCACCAATGACTGTTTCGAGCGACATTCATCAGTGTTGTGTCAGGGGATTTTGTGGAAGTCACACCACTTCCCAATGTCATTCTTCGTCTTTCCTTTACCATTCTCGTCCTATGTCTTGGATTGGTTGTCTAGAGGCTGTTGGTTAGGGCTGTCTTTACCATGCTTTGGTTTTTGCAGATTTGCAGACCCAAATTCCCATTTGTTCTGGTGTATAAATTTATGCTCGATTTTGATAGCATATTGATAGGCAACTCCCAATGATGAGATATTTAGGAAATGATGAGATATTTCAGTTTGGATGTACCTATGCAGAGCCCCACGATATTTCAGAACCAGATGTCGCTCAGAGTCTTTGATACACAGCTTGGTGCGCAAGGTATGGAAAGTATTTGTGAACTCCAGCACTGTTTGTCTCTTCTCTTGCCGCAATGTGGTCCATCTCATGCACTAATATTCATAGTTATCAACAGGGTAGTATTGTTCTTTGACGGCATCCATGAAAAAATCCCAAGTGGGCTCAGCCCCATATATTCCAGATTCCTCTGTGGAACTTTGGTCCCGATAAGTTTCCCACCAATGTTTGACATGGGGGAGAGCCTTGAGGAGTGTGAAGGTGATCATCTCCCTGTCAGAAAAATTTTGAATAGAGAAATAACCTTCTAATAGATGTAATCATTTTTCTAGGGCATCCACATCTATCTGACCTTCAAATATGGGAATATCAAAATTAACTTGTACCTTGAAGGGAGAGGTTCCTCGAAAATGGTCACTTGATGAAGATGTGCATACTGACATCGGCAGGCGTTGAAGGATGTATGCAAAATTCTCCATCATTTCGTCCCTCTGTCGTGTGAGAGCTTTCTCAAGCAATAGGTTAATAGAATATTCTACTCTGTATTTTTTCTTTTCTTCCGCCATCGAGGGTTTTTTGGGCGTGCGAGAGTGATTGTCCTCAAGAGAGACAAGCTCGAGACCCAACTGGCTATACTTGGACCTCGTCGGGGACATGCACTGAAAAACGATCAAGAGCAGCCTACTCTAATACCACTGATCCAGATTATTTTCGAAACAAAATGAAAGAAGAGATATTACAATGAAATACTCATGAAAATTGTCAGAAACAGAGAAATACAGCAATACTTGATTTCTATTAATGAAAGAATTGTAAAGAGACTGTAAAAATACAAAGTGCAAGACTCGCTAAAATAGTGGCAGCTTTATCTCTAAAAAGAGATGTGACGGCTACGCTCATTCGCGGGAAGATGATTACAATGAGGCTTTGAAGGCCTTTTTATGATAAACATGGATGTCAAAACCCTAGATATCCAAAAATCTAATCCTAGGAGATGAAATGCCAAAAGTCATGTGGGCCCTGTTTGGGTAAGTTAGTACATTAACTTCCCGGGGTTGTAACTTTTGCATACGATCTTCGTTTTAGGCGCATGATAGCCCGTTGGAAAGGTCTTTTCGAAAACTACGCATTATGCCATCAAACTTTGAATCCATCTACAGTTTGATTGTGGAAAGACAAGAAAACTTTGCTTAGAGCCCCAAAACAACCCTAGAAGTACAAAAAGATGTATTGACATGAAAACTTCCAAAATAAGCCAGTTGGAATAGGTGGGCGGCCACCAATATCCACTTGGATGCTATGTAGGGCTTCAGGACAACCCCGTAAGTGTAGAACCCACAATTACAAAGAAATGTCCCCATTACAGAGAAACATGTTGAACTGAAAATTGTCTAGATGAGTCAGCTGGAATATGGAACAAGTGGGTGGCCAACAATATCCACCTGGATCAAGAAGGAAAAGCAACATGAAAGAGGAAAAGCCACATGGCGAGGAGGAAGATAAGCCTAACCATATTAGGGTTAGGGTTTTTGATAAGTATTGTAACAACGATAAGCTTGAAAAATAGTATGAATAAGAACCTCGGAGGTCTAGGTCGGGGTTAGGTTTTTGTGGAGTAGTTGATCTGAGGGAATGTCGATTGTACTGAGGCTGTAGAAGAGTCGAGTAAGGTAGATTTTGAGGGTTAGGTCACAGAATGAAGAGCTTGGGGTGATCTAATCCACCTCACAGTGGTTTCTTAACCTTATCATGATTGTAAGATTGAAGATGTAATGCGTGCATCGCCAGATTTTGCAGCAAACTAAATAAAAGAGCAGAGAATGGACATAGCCCAGGAGGGGGTGAAACACAGTAAAACTTGTGTTCTATGGGATGGTTCTTGAATGTTTACTTTCTGTCAATGATTAGTTTATGAATGAATGAATAACTAGATGTATTAGCATGCATGCATAAGGCTAAAAGACAAATGAATCTTAGAAATACTTTAATCAAGAACAAGTTTAATGCATAAAGAAAGATACAATACCCTCCCAGATCCCCACTCATTCCTAGACTGCAAACACCTGGGTATTGCAGTCACCCATAGAGCTATCTCAGGTGAGACTGGGTTGTGCACTCTGTGTGGAGCGTTGTCTTCTGGTTTACCAGGAGGGCCGATAGTTTTAGAGGGTTTTGTTGGAAACCTGTTCAGAACTGAACCTAGGTCAACTCAAGAAGAGGAGAAAGAGAGAGATCCAACAAACAAATGGTTATGTTGCCGGTTGGAACTGCATAGGATTGAGTGGACAAGATCCATGGAAGAAACACACGGAAGATGAAAGTATAGAAGGGAATGTTCAGGACATGGAACCCAACAAAGGCAGAGATCGAAAGATGGTTGAAAACGAAGAACTCGAGTTTGCGCAGAAGGACAACAAAAACCCTAAGCTAACATTGCACAAATATCTCGACAAATACGTGTTTAGCGACATGCATGAGGTATTTTTCTGTGATTTACCGCATTTGTTGCAGGAGTGGTTATTGAGGTTAAAAGACAACCACCCTACAAATCGAATTAGACAATTGGAGTGGACTCCTGTGGAGATCGCGCAATTACAACAAGTTAATAACAAATTTACGCATGTAGTATATTTCTGGTTAGACAGTATTGTTGCAAGTTTTATCACCGAATTTGCAGTAGATATAGCGAAATCTTACACTGAAGCAGAGAAGGATTTTCTAAATGGACCCAGAGGTAGGTACATCAGATCGTTGTATACTTCAACGAAGACTTTATTGTATAACAATGGTGTGATGACCATAGAATCAGACAGCTAAACTTCCCTGCGTGCATGGGGGAAGGGGGGAAGCACTGACAGGAGGTGGAAAAATGGAGGAAGAGATGGATAAGGGAAAGAAGGAGGCCATGGACCCAATCATGATGGAGGAAGACTAGATAAAGCAGATAATGGCAAAAGATGGAAAGACGCATAGTGGAGTACCCTACCAATATAACATGAATAACAAGAATAGAGCGATAGCTAATAGAGATGGCTTGGCAAGCGATGAAGAAGAGGTTGAGGATCTCCGGGCTACGGAGCAGATTAAGGAAATCCTACGCGCAACATATGAAAGGAAAACAGGAGGTCCAAGGGCAGGAACAGAAGGCAGAACTCCAGTCCAGATCATCGTCAGTGTGGAACCTACAACCCCATGTGTGACTAACACATCAGAAAGAACACCAGCGTTTAGACAACCAAATTTTAGTGGAAGAAAGACAGCAAGAAACACATCCAAGCAAGGAGCAACAACTGGAGGAACTAGTTCAGGAAGTAACATTCAAATATCTACACTGCGCGGAGGTAGTAGTTCAACACAATTTAAAATGGCAAGACATGATCCCACGATCATGTTACCAGAATTTCAAGGAGAGGCATCAGAGGACCCTGAAAAACACGTATTCATTTGTGAGAAGATATGGGAAGCAAAGCATATCACAGATGAGGATAGAAAACTCGCGCAGTTAGTTATCACGCTAAGAGACCACGCACTGGAATAGTACATGAGCCTAGATGTAAACAGTCCACCAGGAGTAACAAGGCCTATTACAGACGTGAAAAAACTACTGATAAACGAATTTCAAAAGCCCAGCTCAGAGGATCAGTATATGAATGAAATGATTGAAATCATGGAAAAACCAGTTGAGTCTGTTTGGGAGATTGATCAGAGGTTTAAGCGTCTAAAAGGTAAGTTGAAATATGCAATGACTGACATGCAACATAGGCATCTATTTGTGAACTCAATGTTACCACATTTGAAATACCCATTAAGACAACACAAGTTCCAAACTTAGGCAGAGGCTCTGCAGACAGCCTTACAACTGGAAGAGAACCAGTATCAACAGACAGATCCAACAATAGAGGAGTTGAAGGAGGATTTGAAGAATCTAATATTTCAACTTAACCAAAATAAGGGTAAAGAGAAAAGAGAAGTTGTTTGGTGTACCTTATGTAAGACAGAAGGACACCATAAGAATGAATGTCCAACTTCCGCGCAGTATATGGTGACAAGAGTGCCAAACCCATTGCCAATAGGAGGACCATGGTGTGAGATTTGCAAGACACATGGACATGATCCATATCACTGCCCAATGATGCAGAAGTATAAGACAATACCCAAAAGTTCATATTGCAATTTTTGCAAGTCAGTGGATCATGATGATAAGGATTGTAGGACGATGGAGTTGATGAGAGAAAGAACTTCAGATACTTATAGGGTGCAATAAAAAATGATGACAGGACAAGCTACACCTCAGTTCAACCAAGTACCACCACCATACAATAACGCACAACAGCAGTACAACACTGCGCATCCATAGTATAATAATGCGCAACTACAATATAACCAGGTACCTCAGTACAATGCACCATGAGGAGATCGAGGTGGATATAGAGGTGGAGGACGCGGTAGAGGAGGATTTGGACGAGGCAAAGGACCAATAATGTGCCACAACTGCCAACAACCAAGACATTATGCAAGGGAATATCCACTTCCACCAACGACATGTATGTACCATCGGATAGCAGATCATGACACAGAAGATTGTCTGATACTCTTGGGGAAGATCCAAGAAAAAAGGAACCAGAACAACCAAAATGTCCAGTGGATTTCTGCAGAAGCCAAGGAGGATGGGAGAAACATCAATATAGTCACTAGAGGAGGAGCCAAGATAGGAACTGACGCAGTAAACCAAGATCCAATGCAACACCAATGGGTTAAGAAGAATACTGAACCACATAAGAAGTTTGATGCATGGAAAGAAAAGGAAACATTCAAGGAGGCCAAATAGGAGTTTCTCAAGCAAAATGTTACGTCTACATCATCCGCACAGCACACTCAAAACTTATGAATGTATGAAATGCCCTCATCAATGGACCATACCAGTGAAGAACAAAGCACAACCTTTAGAGCAAGTAAGTACCATAAAGACTTTTCTGCAATCTTGTATTAAGTTATTCAATGACCCATTATCTGTTAAGGTTTTACAAGATATGCTAGAAATATGTAACACCAAGGTGGAAGGAAAGTTAGAACAGAAAACAGTCAATCATCTCCATACAACGACAAGCAGAGAATTCAGACTGAATGCCAACATTGGGGATTTCAATATGGGAGATATCATATTGGACTTAGGCTCTGAATTAAATGTCTTACTTAAGAAAACATGTCAATGCATGGGAGAACCCACACTAGGCTATTCACTTGTCCAGTTAAAATTAACAAATCAACACAGAGTGTTACCAATTGGAAGGCTTAAAGGTGTGACAGTAGATTTGGATGGAGTGCGCACTATAACAGATTTTGAAGTAATAGAGATAGTAGATAGTACAACACCTTACCCAACATTGCTTGGATTGGATTGGGCATTTGATAACCAATCTATAATCAACCTGAAGACAGGAAAAATGATGTTTGAATCAAGTGAATATAGATTCATTGCACCATTGGATCCATCAGAAGGAGAAAGGTTTGTAGAACCCATTTGTTTGAATCTGGAGGAAATAAACTAGTTGTACAGAACCACCGTGCGAGAAGAGAATTATGTTAACCCAACTGCAGATGGGGTACTCAGCTAGAGAAGCATTACATCATGTGCTTCTGACTCAGATACAGGTTTGGAGAATTGGCAACAACGATTACACGAAGTTTCAACAAGAAGGTGCGCAATAATAGACTGCGCAGTAAGATAGGTGGGTACAGAGATAAGAGAACCTCCCAGTTTTCACGAGTTAAATGAATTAGAGGAATTTTTGACAAAATATGAAGAGGAAGTAGTAGATATTTAGAGGCTCTTAGCCCTAGATATTGCACTCAAGGCCACACCTGCAAGATGGTGGGGTGTGCACAAAGAAACAATTCAAGACTGGTATCAATGTAAACGACTACTGCACATTAGATTTGGCACGGAGCAGGGGAGCAATAAAATGCAGAGGTATGATGGACAAGGAACACTAATTGAACACTTAGAGAAGTGCAAGACGCAATGGAGGATGACACCACCAGAGGAATGGACTCATCACTTTATCCATACATTGGAAGGAGTCCCAAGGAAGTGGTATATAGACCAGGAGATGCGCAGGGGCACTACAGAATGGACATGCTTACAACAAAATTTTGTACTAACCTTATCATTTGAACATGAGAACCCCAACATGGGTTCAACATTGAAGCTCATACAGGGAATGATATTTAGCAATGAACCAGAAGTTGAAATCATGATAGAATATCAACAACAGAATAGACAGACAGTCTAAGAGTTACTTTCATGCTATCATGTGGAAGAAGAAGTACTAAATGAAGATGATTCACGCAACACTCATATTACAGAGATTGAGGGAGAAAGAGAGGTGGAAGGTCCTATTGACCGCTCGTTTAGCACGGAGGTCAACTCATATATAATGAAGATTATCTATGTCGAAGACAGCAGGTTTCTACTGGGTGTTTTTTTTAAACACCAGCACTTATATTTTTGTAAACGGATTCTCCGCACCCCTGCGAG
>JZKD02S1827981.1:65749-80681 GCA_000966675.3 Picea glauca | reverse complement strand
TATTGTTCATAACTGAGACCATGAAAAACTAAGAAGTCAAAGCATTATTAGAAGTGTACAAAATTGTAATTAATGAAGGACATCAAAACATAGTGGAAGGTGACTTCTAGTTAGAAGGTAAGTAACTTTTTATGGCTCCCACATATCAGATCTGCGTATATTAATTAGGGAACAAATAAGATTGTGATATGTGGGAAAATTTGCAATAAAGTGAAAGTACTGGGTGACTGATGTTACAATTGAAGATTTGCCAATGAAGTGACAGTACTCGGTAACTGATGTGACAATGGGCAAAAATCATTAGGATTTGAGATCTTTTGGAAGATGGGGAAGAACTTAAAAGAAATATAAAGTAGAAAGCTAAATTACACAGGTCCGACTCATAGAAGGAATGCATTTAGTACATAAACCTGGTTGATTCAGGCAGTGGTCATATGCTTGTCTCAGATATTAAGCGATGCAATTCTAAGTAATTCGGACAGTAAAACTGCTTATGACTTATTAAATCAGTTGTAATCTCTTTGATTGTTTCTACTACTCTTTTATATATAAAAAATGTATATACGGCATGATACCTTAAATCAAATTAATTTGTTATGATACCTTACTATCCATACTGGATTGTTATTTTTCGATATTATATGAAGTTTACTTATAACACGTGACCGTTAAATATGAATGTGACACTTCTTCCTCATACTGTATACTGCACCAAATGCAACCACCTTATTAATTCATAATCTAAATTGGTTAAAGCAGTGGGTTTACACCGGGAGTGGAGTAATGTTTCATTTCGAGTTACTTTTTCAGCAAGTTTTTTGGATTCGTTTTTAGATTTCTGGTTAATCTAAAATTCTGATCCATTTTCTGAGTATTTCGGTTAATTTAAAATGGAGCAAAATCTTTAGAATATGGTTTTGAAAAAATCCATATCAAACTCAGATCACCCTTGAAAATTTAGCCAAATTCAAATACATTTTTTAATCTGAAAAGCAAAACTCGGGAAGAAACCGAATTATCCTACTCCGGTTTACACCCTCCCGGTAAGGTAGCTTTGAAGTGTTCTATGAATTAATTTCATCTTCTTGAATTCTACCTGTCTTATTACCTTTAGTTCTCAATCCAGCAAGCCTGGAGACAGTAACTGTCAGTGTTTTTATCCTATGTTTAGAAACGACAGAGGGATAGATATGGGAGACAGCTTGAACTGAGCATACCTATTACCAGCCCACCGATTTTTTTATTTTTATTTTTTCTTTACTGATTTAGAGGATTTTTAATATAAATCATTTTTTCCAGACAAGAAAGAAAAAAGATGAGGCAAGAATAATACAGAGTCATGGAACTCTAAGCCTCTGTATGCAATTTGACATACCTTACCAGACGGGAGACAAAGTAAATACTGTCCTCTCCCCTAAGGGAGAGACCTTATTCCCAGAAAGTGCCTCTGCCTTGGGCTCTTAAGAATAGGCTTTTAAATGGACATGAAAGGCCAGTCAAATCCACTTTTCTGCCCCTTAATAGCGAGTTATTTCTCTGAGCTTCCCTTCCTTCTTGTTAGGCAGGAGATTAGCTCTTCATTCCACACCTTCAAGCAAAGTAAATATGAGTTCTGGACCAAAGGGAGAGCCCGTATTGACTTCCCTAACATATCAGGTTGTAAGAGTTAGGTAAGAGCTCGACCAGAGGGAGATACCTTATTGCCTTCCTTCATGGCAAGACATGGAATAGGGCCAGCCACTAGACGGACAGAAAATGGCATTAATGAGGCCCTTTAAAATGTGAATTCTTATTGGCACATACTCTATGCCTCATTACAAGGCTCTAATTAACTACCTGGACAAAAGATTAAATACCTGGAGGTTTATATCAGTTGATCAAACCCTCATCTATAATGGAAGCCTGCATTCACTTTTGCATTGGCGCCATAAAGGACTTTGGAAGCTAAATAAGTTGCATAAGAATGGCTTAACAACACCTAGTGATAAGATAAATAACTTATTATAATCATGGCTTAACAACTACGATACACGCATATCTACTTATATTTTTTGGATCTAAATTCAGAGGTTCACAAGATATGAAGAACTTCAGGTCAATTTATAAGCACTTCATACATTGCAAAGAATCATATCGACGGTCTGGTTAAATTCATCTGCCATCTTTAATGGACATTAAACACTATTGGCCATGGAATGCTTATTATAGAATGCACATTAAATGTAGATAGCGAGAAACAAAAAATCTTCCAATGGAATATTGCTCCATATCTGTATGAATTTGGATGAAGAATTGTTAAAATGTAAGTTTGTATTGTTCAAAATCCAGATTGTAATTTTCAGTATTTGAGTAGATTTAAAGCCCCTAAATTAATTCAAGATCACAATTTACATTGAACAGAAAATTCTAATCAGATTTTGATTCTATTAGAAAGAAAAACCATCCCAATAACAAGCGAATATGATAGACCCGTATCGCAGGCTGTGCAAGAGTTACCCGATATAGAAAGCTACCGAAGAAGAAGCTAGAGACTAAGAATACCTGTTTCAGGAGTCGGCTGCGTGTTGTCCATGTTGCAGAAGAGTAGGAATCGAACGCGAGACGTTTGGTTGAAATCTTTTTGGCATGAACTCGCTAAAGATGCCTGGAACTCTCGAGTGCTGCTTTCCACATCATGTGCAAATTTTCAACCCCGTAAGGCATCCAAAACGGTTTATAGTTTGTAGTTTGTGAGCAATTATTCTCATGGACAAATCATTCTCCATTAACCGAGATTCGAATTCCACGAACGGGCCATCCAGGCCTTCCCTGGGACCCATTTGAATGCTATTTTCCAACCTGTTGTTGATTATTCTTGACCACGTTGCTCATTGATTATTCTTGACCTTATAGCTCATACAACTGACCTCATCACTCATACGAAGTCACTTTACTTTTCTGACGTCATCACTTTTACAACTCACAGGGGTCACCTTTTTCTTGGCCTCATTGCTTATGTGTAAAGTTGAGATTGGGGATTGAGTTTTGGATTTAACGTAATTTGTTGGAATTATAGGTAAAGTTATATAATTACTTATAATCACATTCCATATATAGAATTTAAATGTAATATAATTACTTTATCATTATAGTTATAGAATTTAAATTTATTAGAAATTATATTTTATGTAATTGAAATAAGTTAATGATATTGAAAAGTAATAAGTTTTAAATTTCATTTTTTAAGCAATCTTGTTGGATTGAGATAAGTTTGTTTTAAAAAATAAAATATTAATGATGTTAGTATTTTGGATACATTTTAATTTAATATTTTGGTTAAGTTTTATAACATATATTTTATTAAAAGTAAAATTAAATAGTGGATCTAGAATTTAGACTTTTGATTTAGAACTTTTAGAACTTTAATGAAATGGAGTTTTTTTAAAATAAAGAATATAAAATTATATTTTATGTAATTGAAATAGGTTAATGTTATTGAAAAAATAATAAGTTTTAAGATTTATTTTTGAAGCAATTTTGTTAGATTGAGATAAATTTATTTTAAAAAAAATATTAATGATGTGAGTATATTGGACACATCCTAATTCTATATTTTGGTTAAGCTCGATAACATACATATTTCATTAAAAGTGAAATTAAGTAGTGAATCTAGAATCTATAATGAGATGGAGTTTTAAAAAAATAGAGAATACAAAATTGTTTAGTTTAATGTTTTGAATGAAGATGTTGACCATTTTTTGTTATCAAATTTACATAAAGTTGAAAGAAATTTCCCATTAAAACTTATTTTTTTTACATATTTTCCAATATTATTATTTATATTGTCATTTTTGTGTTTTTCTAATAGACATAAGATTTCTATTAGAAATACAAAATATTACAAAAACTTTTCTGAATGAAGACTATTTTAAAGCCTACATACTTGGTTTTTTCAATTAAAATTCAAGCCCTGAATAGTGGGGTTGTCCCTACCCCCAATTTGCAAAAAAACAAATTATATAAACAAACCCAAAACATCGTAAAATTAAACTTAATAAATTAGCTTGACTTCACATCCCAATTGGGCCTTTTGATTAAGATATATAGAACACATATTGCACTAAAAATGGATTAAATATTTGATCTAGACCTTTTGTTAAATGGACTTTTAAAAAATAGAGAATGCAAAATTGTTTAGTTTAATGCTTTGAATTGATATGTTATCCATTTTTTGCTATAACAATATTATTATGTCAAATTTAAATAAAGTGGAAAGAAATCTCCCATAGTCCATCTAAACTTGATTTTCTTATAGTTTTTTAATATTATTATTTTTTTTTTCATATATATTTTTTTAAGTATAAGAATTCTATTAACAATACAATATATTAAAAAAAGAACTTATAAAAACACAATATAGATCCTACAAAGTTACAATTTCCAATTCAAGTTTAATCTCTACTATGGAATTCTACTATAGAATTGTTCAAAGCATTTACATGTCTTTTCCAATATGTAAAAAATAATGTATTAAACAAACTAGAAACATCAAAAATATAAAAAATATAAAGTCCATAATAACATGAGTTCTAACCATAGAAAAGAAACAAAAAGACAAATTCATCCAGATTTGTCTCATCACTGCTAAGAATAAGATTTTTATTAATAGTAAAAAATATTCCAAAAAATCCCCTAAAGGAGGACTATTTAGAACCTACATAGTCGACTTTTTCAATTTAAATTCAAAACCTAGCTGTTTAGGGGCTTTCCTAGTATGCGAAAAAAAATAAACAAATTTATATAGGTTTTCCTTAACATTGTTAATATCTTTGAAAGATATTAACCGATAAACCTAAAATGGTGTTGTCTTGACATCCGTATAAAAAAAGTGATTAATTGAAATTTATAAATATAAATAAAAATTGATCAATGAAACTTTTATTATCCTCTTTAACATTGATCTCATCCACCCCATGTTCCAAACTATATAGTGTGACATAGTGTTTTTGCAATAGTGAGCATTTTCTTCATAAATTTTCTTTGTATTGTCAAACTCAAAAGGTAGCTTTTAATGTTCTGTGGGTTAATCTCATCCTTCCCACTTCTATCTGTTTATTAACTATAATTCTATATCCAGGAAGCCTGGAGACAGTAGTTGTAAGTGTTTTTGGCAAACGGCTAACATTGGGATAGATATTGAAATAGACATAGTAGACAGCTTGAATGGGATACCATGCCAACATTTTTTTTGGGGACTGATTTACCTACTCAAATTGGATCGATATAAAGTAGAGGATATATATAGAAAATACCCAATTTCGCTTTGTCTTGACCATGCAAGGTAAAAAGGGGGTGATTCTATGTCAAAACTGTGTGATATATCCATTTTGTGTATGATAAAATGTGAATTCTTATTAACACATTCTATGCGTCATTACACGGCTCTGATTAACTAAATGGACAGATTAAATCCCTGTAGGGTGATATGAATTAATCAAATCCTCCTGTATAACGGAAGCCTTTACTCCTGCCATGACCCAAAAAGGACTTCAGAAGTTAAATGAGTTACATAAAATGGCTTAACAACACCTGGTGGCAAGATGAATAACTTATTAGTCCCTGTAGAAGGCAAGCTAAGGACTATAGCTTTGCATTGAAATAGCTTAACAACATCTGGTGGCAAGATGAATAACTTATTAGTCCATGTAGAAGGCAAGCCAAGGACTATAGCTTTGCGTTGAAATGGCTTAACAACACCTGGTGCCAAGATGAATAACTTATTAGTCCCTGTAGAAGGCAAGCCAAGGATTATAGATTTGTGTTGAAATGGCTTAACAACACCTGGTGGCAAGATGAATAACTTATTAGTACATGTAGAAGGCAAGCCAAGGACTATAGCTTTGGGTTGAATGACTATTAATTAGTTGAGGTTTGAGTTTTAATATATTTATTATATTCCTAACTGTGTAGCATGGTTTGTAATTTTTGTTATTAAATATTTTGTAAAAAATAATTTATTTAGAATTTTATTGGATCTAACATTCTAAGTTTTATTGGAAGCTTTGTTTTTTTCAATGTATTTTTTCATTCTCTATCCTAACTTTTTAGTATGAATTGCAATATGCAATTTCTTCATATATATATATATATATATATATATATATATATCTGGGCATATATCTTAAGTTTTGACAATCATGAAAATTGATGATTGGACTATATGATTATTTTCCCCATCCATTATTTTTGTATTGCACTGAATCTAAATCTTTCCTAAAAGTTGCAGTTCAAAACATGGGTTTTGTATGATGGGTTTGGATTTGGTTTTTTGGTGATTTAAATATTGTATTTTCTGCAACAACATTACAACAAGCAAAACTTTCATGTCAAAAAAATAGGAAATAAAACATTTCAAAGGATTGATCCGTGTGGCTACTTCTCTTTTTCTTTTTATTTTTCCGGTATCTTAGTTTTGCATATTGTACATGGTTTCCAAGAGTCAAGTCTAGTGTTTCCACCATCCCAACCTCAAGCATTGTCAAAACAATGAGATAGTGACTTGGACTGGGTACTAAATGTTTGAATAAATTTCTATTCAATCACCTTCCAAATATGAATCTAATATCTTTAGAGAACCCAAGTGTTTATAGTGATTTTCAACACAACTATAAAAATATGCAAAACCTATTGAGAAGGGAACGTCTTTCATGTTTTAACATAATCATCATTAACAAGAAATATGAAGAAAAATGTAATAGAGACAATTATCACTTAAGTTCAGTAAAACTAAAATGCATTTTGCTCATGTTGGCAACCAATAATGAAATGACACATTGCCCTTTTTTTAATTTTTCCATCTTTTTCAGAATTAGCAAGTGTAAGGGTTGTACATAATAATATATATAGTTTGTTATGCATACAAGGTTGAGGCAACTACAAATGTTTATGGTAAATATATATATAGTCATCCCAGGGTAGTCCCTAAAACCAATACAACATAGGGAGAAAATGAAACTTATATCAGTAATAAATATAAATTATATTTTATGTAATTGAAATAAATTAATACATAAAATACATATAATTATGTAATTGAAATAATTAATACATAAAATACATATAAATAGTTGATTTAAAGAAAATAGGTAAATCTTTGGAACACTAGATAACAATTATTCCTCTCAACCATTCAAATTAACATATTTTTTAATATTATTATTTATATTATCATACTTTTATATTTTTATAATAAACTTAAATTTCTTATTAATAACACATAATATTACAAAAACTATCGGATGATGATGGTAGAGACTATTTTAAAACCTTCCCATTAAAAGCACTGAATTGTGGCAATGTACATGCCCATCCAAATTTGAAAAAAAAAAAAACATATCAAACAAACTCAAAACATCATCAAATTAAACCTAATAAATTAGCATAAGCTCACATCCCAATTTGGACTTCCGAGTTTTGGTTAAGATCCATAGAACACATTTCATTCATAGTGGATGTAAAATCTAGGCCGTTAGTAAGATGGAATTTTAAAAAATAAACAATACAAATACAAAATCGCTTGATTTAATGCTTTGAATTTATATGTTACCCATTTTTGGGTAACAATATTATTAAATGAGTCATCTAAGAACAAATTTAAATAAAGCTTAAAGAAATCTCCCACATGCACTAAAACTTGATTTTTTACATGTTTTTAAATATTCTTATTTTTATTTTCATGTTTTGGTGTTTTTTTATAAGTATAATTTTTTTATTAATAATACAATATATTAAAATGTATTAAAACTTGATTTTTTTTTACATATTTTTTAATAAATTATTATTTGTGTTTTTTTATAAGCGTAAATTTTTTATTTGATGTAGGAGTATTTAGCCTCTAAAACCTAGTTCATTTATGAGACCTGAGAGGTCTTTCATTTTACCAAGGGAGTTGGTTTCTGAAGTGTGTAATTGTTATATTTTCCTATGTTTTAAATAGTTTCTAGAAGAGATACATAGGATAGGATTTGTTGATGAAGGTGGGGATTGAATTTGTAAATGTTCTCGAATGTGTGAGAACATGATAGGAGTTGAGAGATCTTAGGATAGTTAGATCTTAAGAGGATTTTGAGTCCTAAAGCTAGGAATTGAGTGAGAGGATCCTTATGGATTGTTGTGAGATTATTGTGGATTTGAACAAACTTTAGTTCATGATCCTTTTGTATAAAAATTTAAACCTTAGAGGCATTCGAGGTTGGCCATTTAAGGAAGAAATCAGGCCAAAGAGGGGAAGGAAGGGCCTATTGAGTGTAATTTAGGCCGAAGAAGGAAACAAAGCCTATTGTAAATCTATTGTACATTGAGTGTGCATTTGATCGATGAAAGGACACTCTGTTTTGAATGTCTCCTGAAGAAGTCTCTGTTCATGTTATGAATATCTCTATTACTAATGATCCTTAGAAATTCTGTAGAACTCTGCATATTTCATTTGAACGTTAGTAAGTGACATATCGTGTGTGTAGGTTGTGCGGGAATCTTCATGGAGGATTAAGGTGATTCCCTCAAATCAGAACGAAAGAGTCAAATTGACGATCATTGATCACCATAGGATCAATGATCCTCATTCGTCATACATCAAATAAGTGTGTGCAGAAGCTAACTGGATTGTTCATGTCATCCAAATGGTGAAGAAAGGCTACAGGAGCTGTCGATCTTGGAGAAGATCAGTTTTGGGTCGTCAAATCATGATATAAGGGGGAATTAGTCCTAATCATCAGGTTGTTAGACCGATGTGGAAAAGTGGTAGATCTATCAGTGAATCTGGATCATTAGATCAGAAGTCAGATCAAGTGAGAGCCGTCAGATCTCATCATAGAGCTTGGAACAACCTTGACCGTCCAGTAAATATTTGATTAAGTCCCTGTCGTTGGATTGATAGCAAGGGTTTAGAAGTAGTCGACCATTGATCGAGATTAAAAAGGGGAATCGAATGGTGGAGATCTCTCTAGCATTTAGTAATGTGTGAGTTAAGGGCAAGGACCATTTGTGAAATAATCCTAGCCATTAAAGGCTTTTCCACATGTCAAATTGTGGTTTATTTCGCGGGCACCCTGCTCCGAGATTCGGGTCGAGGGGTCAACCCTCCGAAAGGTAAGTGCTCGGTCATCGCCCGTGATGTATGGTGGATAAGTGCTAGGCATTCAACACTATAGAGATTAAGCACCTAGGGTTTAATTTTGTTGTTTATATATATTTTCCATTTGGTATTAAGTGTAGGATTCGAGCCTGTAGTCATATGGAGGCCTGGAATAATATCATAATTGTATGAGTTAAGGACATGGAACCTAGTTAGAGCCCTTTTTCACTAGTTGCAAGAAAAGACAATGAGTTTACAGTTTTGAATGTGAACCAGATAGGCCATGGAAATGAATGATCGAATAGTTGATCCATGGATGTGATCAACGAACGAGGATCAAGTTCCGAGTATGAAAGGATAAAGTTGAGACTAAGAGAAAAAAAATAATGATGATGAAAGAGATCGTAAGTTAGAGATCTTTGGACAACCTTGTTGTAGGTTTTTAGAGAGCAACCCCGTGTTATTGAAGCTGTCATACTGTGGGTAGACCTCGGATAGGTCATCACTATTAATAATACAATGTATTAATTTTTTTTTTTATAGGAACACAATTTAGAGCCCACAAAGTTGTCATTTCCAATTCAAGTTCAACCCTAGTATGGAGTTAAGTTCAACCCTAGTATGGAGTTGTTCAAAGAATTTCCATGTCTTTCCCAATATGCAAAAAAATTGTATTAAACAATCCAGAAATATCATCAACCTAAAGCTAATAATAACTTGAGTTCTAATCATAGAAAAGAAAAAAAAAACAAATTCATCTAGGTTTACCTCATCATTGTTAAGAATTTATTCTATTAATAGTAAATACATATTTCAAAAACTTCCTTAGAAGGCTATTTAGAACCTATAGAACCTAATTTTTCAATTCAAATTCAAGACCTCTACCGTTGGGTTGCTTAGAGGATTTATTAGTATGTAAAAAAGTTTCCATAGAAAATAAATCAAGATACAAGTTCTATTCTTTCTTATCATTGTTGATGTCTCTCAAAGATATTAACCGATAAAACCAAAATGGTATTGTCTTCATAATAAATAAGCAAATTTTGAAAGTGAAATGTGTTCTCCTTTTAAAGTTGGAATAGAGTTCTTGTGAACCATAAAATAAATAAATAAAAAGGCTGGAAAGAAGAATTAGGAAAAAAATTCAGTGATAAGTTGAAGTTACAAATATAAATAAATATTGATAAATCAAACTTTTAATGTATGCTCATAGTGGTATACTCTTTAATATTGATCTCATCCCCATGTTCCAAACTATATAGTGTGACATAGTGGTATACTCTTTAATGTTGATCTCATCCCCATGTTCCAAACTATATAGTGTGGCATAGTGGTTTTCAATAGTGACATTGTGTTCAACATTATTTATGAAGAAGATAATGAGCAATTTTCTAATCTCTTCTTCTACCATTTTCTTTGTATTTTCAAACTCAAAAGGTAACTTTGCACTTTTCACTGTTCTATGGCTAATCTCATCTTCCAGACTTATTAACTCTAGTTCTATATCCAACAAGTTTGGAGGCAGTAGTTGTAAGTACTTTTGTCATATGTTTACAACACACAATGGAATAGATATGAAAATATACATTGTAGACAACTTGAATTGTGATACCATCCCACCGACTATTACTCGTTTTTTGGGACTGATTTACCTATTGAAGATGGACCCATATTAAGTAGAGAATATACATAGAAAATTCCCAATTTCACTTTGTAATGATCACCTGTGCTAGTGGGGATTTTTAATATAAATCATTTTTTTCCAGCCAAGAGGGGATTTTTAATATAAATCAGTTTTTCCAGCCAAGATAAAAAGGGTACAGGCAAGGATGATTCTAAGTCAGAACTCTGAGTCTCTGTATCCATTTTGTGTAGGTTAAAATGCAAATTTTTATTTGCACATATTCTATGTGTCATTACATGGCTCTGATTAACTAAATGGACAAATTAAATCCCTGCAGGTTGATATCAATTAATCAAAGCCTCCTTCATAGTGGAAGCCTTTACTCCTGCCTTGGCCCAAAAAGGACTTTAGAAGCTAAATGAGTTACATAAGAATGGCTTGACAACACTTGGTGGCAAGATGAATAACTTATAATCATGGCTTAGCAACTATGCCAAAGATGATGAATAATAAACCTGTACAACTACTTAATACTGATATTTTTTCATCTAAATTTAGAAGTTCGCAAGCTTTAAAGTACTTCATGTGAATTCGAAAGTCCTTTCATTACAAATAATCACGTGGAGGGTTTTTTTTTATTTAGGCTCAAGTTAAATTCGTCTGTCAGCTTATAGGAATCGAGCACAAGACGTCTGATGGAAAATCCTTGCGGAACGAACTCGTCTCCAATTATTAAAGACAACCGAGAAAACTTATTCTACCAAAATATCATTTGCTATTATTTCACATGTTTCACTTTACTCTTGGCGGGCCTCCTTGGGAAAATAAAATTAAAAACATGCGACGTGTGAGGCCAGGAGAACATACTAAAATAAAGAACATTATAATTTAGCAGGTTGCCTTTTATTATAATCATTGAAGATGATATGTACATTTAGAAACACTAGGAACCCACCATTGAGCGTCCCTTACACTCAATGCCGCTCTCTTTGTCGACATGTTGGTGACGTGGCATTGCTTGGAATCCATTTGAATGGTATTTTCCAATATGTTGTTGACTATTCTTTGCCTCATCCCTTGTCCAACTAACTGGTAGTCACTTTTAATAATGCTTAATGCTACACTTTTTTTTTATGGTGATCAATAATCATCTTATTATGCGAATGTTTCATGGGTTGTGTATATAATTGTGCTAAATTTAATAGTGTACAATTTAAGTAATATTTAATGTTGCATAGTATATTAATTATTTCTTTTGATTGCATTGATAATGTTTCATGGGTTGTGGATATATCTTTGTATATAAATTGTGTTAAATTCAATGTTGCAAAACTTAAGTAATATTTAATAAGGTTATTAGGTAGTATATATATGCTAAATATAATAATGAAAGTTTCAAGAGATAGTAACAAGAGTTCAAAGTTTTTGGCCAATAAGATATCAGATAAATGAGATTTAAAATTTAAAATTAATCATTATTTTTTAAAACTTTAAATAAAGGGGTGTATATTTTATGGTCAATGTTTAATCATGCCGCATGGTGGGAGCATATATGACATGTTAAGCCTGAAACCATTCCCACTTTTAGCAGAAAAAATCCAGCTCGTAAAATATAATTAGACTTCAATATTTCAATTTCAAGTGGTATACAATGGATACAATAAGACAATAAAGCCATTTCGATCGTTTATTTATTACAGTTGCAACAGCATTATAAATTTGCATGAAGGTAATTTAAAGGAATGCGTTAGATATTTTGCTCATATTTTGCTTGCTCATGGCATGAAGGGAGGATCAAGATGGATTTGAGCTGAAAAATGCAAGCGCGCCAATGAGAGGAGCGTTGATGTATGTCATAGGCTCCGATTCTCGAAAATTTGCTCGATCATATGGAAACTGATCGTATTGATCTGGTCCTCCAACGAGTGCTCTGATCAGAAGATTAGGATTAAGATTGGAGTCGTTGTTGTAGAAATAATAAGACCCACCTTCGCATGCAATGAAGTCGTGATGAACAACAATGGAAGGCAAAGATGAGGCTCTATGATGAATCCTTTGGGGAAAGCGAGAGCCATATCCCACCATGTATGACAGATTCAGAGGTTTCTCTCCTAATATATAATCAATCTGCATTGGATGCACCCACGTCATATAAATTCATTAAACTCTTTTCGGAAATGCTCTCCCGGATCTGCAACTTGACTATCATTTCTTGATTTCTAATCATCATTTCGAAGCAAAAACCACTACTGTACCTACCTGTCGTTTTGTGAAGGCCCAAAGTCTGGTCGGAGTTACCTCAACGTTTGCACACCGTGCAACTTTAGACACATTGCTCAGGCACTTGGCATACGTTAAAGCCAAAAACGACATTGATGTCGTGCTCTGCATATTACTTGCATTAGATTTGTATATGAGTCCGCCAACAAAACGACACATACTTCAATCAATCAGCTTCACTTTCCACATAATGAAAGTAATTCCCTACCCGGTCCTCCAACCAACCAACAACCTACAACCCAAAAGAAATATAGAAAAATGGGTCGATGGGAATTAATAACCTGGCATGTGTTGAACATGTGAATCAGATGTTTCAGGTAAGAGGCTGCAAACGAAACTGTCAGCACGTTTCTAGTATGATTCTATGAACGATATATTCTCCGACAAATAATCCTGAAAACACTCGCATACGAGTAAGTATAAATAACTTTGTAAATTCAATTACAGTTGATATAAGCACTGCCGACTAGTAATAACCTTGGAGAGAAGCACATTAATGTCAGCATGCTTATTTTCCCAACTGAATTCATCAATGTCGTCATTAGCTCCAGGTGTCTTTCCATTGGCTTGAATGTACTGAAGATAAAAGGAGTCGTTGGTCGATGTTTTGTGTAGCCACCCACATCAATTCATCCTGGAATCCACATTATAAACTGTAAATTTATGTATGGTTTTTTACGGAACTTTTTAAGCTAGGAAATAATTGGACGTATAGAAAACTAACTTGGTATCCTCTATAGCCGTAGTAAAATGGACAATCTGCTGACTTGAGGCTATCATTATAAGGTCCCCTATATCTGTCTACAAAATCGAAGAGCTAAGGAGTACAGACAGACATAATGCATTAGCAAGTGTTGTAGAAATCATATCATGCATTTATACAAAGAGGAATCAAAGTACATTGAATTAAATCTGCAATTGTGTTATAGTTGTAAATGGGGCGCATATTTTGCCTCACCTGACTTGCAGTGTGAAACAAAGGTTGGGAATAAGCCAAGTCGGATGCTTGAAAGATGATAGACCACCCCACACGGACCTTCACAAGGTTTCCCCGACAATCAACTTCTATCTTCTCCACCCTAGCTATGTACGGTGGCTTATGGGCATCCTCGGGAGTCGGCACACATCACAGTCCTCGACTAAAGAAGCTACTTTTCAATCTATGTACGGTGGCTTCAAAAAATGACAACACGAGGATACTGACAAGGGTTCTGATCTACAATGCATCGACTGCAGTGACATGTATCAGACGTTACTTACAAGTGAGTAGATGAGACTCTGCATTTATGAATCGACGTCAGCTCAGCAATAAGAGGTGCATTTGAATAGCCAATGAAATTTTGCCAATTTTTTTTTTAAATAATTGAAAAAAAATAAAAAATTGTTAAAGTGTAACATTAGAAAATCATATAAATTTTTTATCAATGAATAGATTAATATGTATTCAAATGAATAGATTAATATGTATTCAATGACGAACTCATCCCTATATACCAACCTATCGGTAGGTATAATAATACATACTATATTGATCATTCCTTTTGATTGCATTGATAATGTTTCATGGGTTGTGTATATATCCTTGTCTATAAATTGTGCTAAATTCAATGGTGTACACCTTAAGTAATATTTAATAATGCATAGTATGATCATTATTGATCATTCCTTTTGATTGCATTGATAAAAAGGGTGCATGATATCTCACATATTTCTTGGGTTTTGGATTTAAAGCAATTCAATGAGATACTTTGTAATGGAGATGCTTTGTACTTTTTCTAATAGTTAATTTTAATGCTTTATAATTATATTCATATAAGTCAAATATATAATATAGGTACTTTTTTTAATAGTTAATTTTGATGCTTTATAATTATATATTTATAAGTCAAATATATAATATAGGTTGAAGAGATATA